>VZUI01055853.1:0-82102 GCA_013401135.1 Cettia cetti | reverse complement strand
CCCCCCCCCCCCCCCCCCCCCCCTTATCCCCTCCACCCCTCCACGTTTTTTTAGGACATTGAAGGAGTTGACTTTTCCCGTTTGGCGGCGGCGGGCGAGCAGAATTAAAAGGAAAGGACAGGCCCCCGGAGGTCGAGCAGCGCGGCGGGGGGAGCTGCGCGATCATCCTGCTGCGAGCGCGCTGCCCCTTTAAGAGACTGGTCAAGGAGTCCTCGCTGAGAGCGAGCGAGCCGGGAGGGAGGGAGGGAGAGGGAGGGAGGGAGAGAGCGAGCGAGAGAGAAAATCAATCGGTTTAGAAGGTTTGGACTCACTTGACAGGTTCAGTTGGAGGCGACCATAGGTGGCTGCTGTGACAAAGGGAAATTGTGCTTTTCCAGCATGCTAACTGACCCTGATTTACCTCAGGAGTTTGAAAGGTGAGTCGAGTTGTTGGGGCGGGGGTGTGTGTATGTGTCTGGGGGTGTCTCTTCCCCCCCCCTTTTTTTTTTTAATTCCGTTTCGTGTTTTGTTTGTTATTGTATTATTATTTATATTATTGTTATTATTTTTTTTTAATTTATCCGAGCACGCCTGTTCGCGCGCGTGTGCGCGGATGAGCAGCGGGCACACGGACACGCGGGGACGGGCGCGCAACTCCGGCGCCGGGCTGCGGGAGGCCGGGGAGAGAGAGAGGCGCTCCCCCCGCTCCCGTCAGCGTCCCCCCCGCGCCACCTCGGCTGCTCCAGCGCCGTGTCACTGACCGGGCTGGCGGGCTCCGCCAAGCCCCCGGCCCCCGGGCGCTGCGCCCGCGGCGCGCAGCTTTGTTCCGGGGCCGCGGAGGCTGCCGTGCCCTGCTCCTGCACGCCCTCCCCTAGCCCAGCCGGCCCGCCGAGCCACCTTCCTGGGCAGAGCCTCGCCGCTCCTGCCCGGGGACTCCCCGGAAAGCGGTCAGAGGATGCCCGGTGGCGGCCAGGCGCGGGGTTCAACTTCCAACCTCAGGCTCCCGTCAAACTTGGGAAGGCGCTCTGCCGAGCACATGACCTTTTGTTGATCTAGAAGGAGCTATTATTTTTAGGCAAGTTAACATCGCAGCCCTCCGTCAGGAGAACATCTTTCTGCCTGAGGAGAGAGGGTTTAAAAAAAAAAAAAAAGAAAAGAAAAGAAAAAAGCCCCATACAGAAAAAGAAAGGGAAAAAGTGAAACTCTTGCCTCCAAGTTTTGGCCGTCGCCTCTCTCGCGGAGTGTCAAGAGCGGGGTCTGGCTATGACGAGCGGGCTTCGGGTATGACGTAGATGTGCCCGTCTCCCCCTGCCCGAAACAGGAGCTTTCCCTGCTTGGAATTAAGTTTTTTTGCTGTCACTGGTGATGGCTTGTGACCTGCGAGAGTTTAGTCCTTATTTCATATGATCTGGTTCTCCTTAGATGTTTGGAAGCGTTTTCTCAGGCGCTTGTACATACGTCCATTGATGGTCTCGCATCCCTCCCCTCCGGCTTCTTTTTGAAAGGTTATTAATAGCCCCTTGTGTGGCTGCAGTAAACAATCCAAACTTTCATTTCCAAGCAGTAAATGAGAGAATGCCAGGATGCGTGTTACTGAGGTTTTTCTCATCTTCGTGAAAGCTACCTCCTGTATAAACATTTGGTTGTATCTGACTATGCAATACAAGCTAGGTGCTAGACCAGCTGGTTAAAAATATGCTAAGTCAAGCTGTTCATCGTTCAAACCTACTGAATTTGATAGTAAAGGCATAGGAAAGAAGGCAAGATAAAAACATTTTAAGTGGGCTGAGGAACACGCATGCAAAGGAAGGACAGGAAAGAACACTTGAATTAAAAGATCGGAGAAAATTAAAATTTGGAAAGGCAGAAAAGAACTATTTTAACGCTTTCAATCCTTGTTCCGAAACTAGAACGCTTCCTTACTAGAAAGTGAAATTGGCTTGGTTGCTCTACTCCAAGGTCGTCTTTAATGCAATTAATTTTCCAGACTTGGAATACTTGGCATTTTCCTTTGGTTTGTTAGCATTACAGTAATAGAACAAAATTGGTTTGTTCACGTGCACTGTATTAACTCAGTTCAACTACCTGAGGAAGCTGTTACTGTTTCTGATGTCAAATTTGGTCTAGCATCATGATCATGTATTTGTCTTTTTCATATAATCCATAGATTGAAGTATTTCATCTGCTTCACTAAGTTTATACATAGAAATTTATAAGCAAGCAATTTTGAATATTCTTTGAACTTAGTGATGAACACAATGCTTGTAAACTCTCTGAAGCAGAATGAAGTCCTTTCATTTTCCTGCTGGGGGACTTTTTTTTTTTTAACTGAAGTCTCTTTGCGTTATAAATATAGATATTTATATAAATTTTATATATAAACAAGTCATTTGGGGCAACCATCATCCTTAGAATGAGCTTCTCTACTCTCTCCTTATTTTTTTTTTTTGCCCCTAGGCATACGTTTCATTTTCAGAGATCCCAGCTTTGCTCTTGTAAACATTCTAGTTAAATAATCAATACACTGCTCTCCTTTTGCCATGCAGATAATAGCAAGCACTAGAAATGGGAAGCAATAAAAACGAACCTCAGGACGTGCAATCTTTTTTCAAAAAACATTTTTTGAACTATTTTCCCTCTGCAGTTGAAATTGGGGATACAGACCGGTATCTTTGTTAATCATTACCATTTGTTTACATTGTGTGTGTTTGACTATAGTTACACACACATACACAGACCCAGACACTGTCCATGTAATGCATGTGTGTTTGTCAGGAAACAGCCACGAGGACACGCTTTCTCTTGCACAGAGATCCTCAGACCCACAAATGCCTGCAGAGTTGACGTGTGTGTATGTGCACGATGCACAGATCATTGGTTTTTTTAGATGTTTGTGGCGGGTTCTTTCCTTGGATTCTCAGACAACACAGTTCTTGGAGCACATTTCTGCAGTCACTTGGGGTCCAGCTTGTTGTATCTGCGTGTCCCACTTCAGTTTTGTTACTATTATCCGTCTCCCACTGTTCATTTTTAAACTTGAATAGCAAATGACAAGGAGATAAAGATTTGTCAGGCAAAGTTGTTTGCAGTTCAGGTCTCAGAGCATCTGTATGTCTCTCAGGAGGTTGTTCCTCTTTCCCCCTTGTCTCCTGTGATGTTTCAGTGTATCTCAGCAAACTGCAAACACTTCAGAAACTTTCAGTCACCCCAGCTGAAGAGAGCTGAATTCAGGGGGCTTCTCTTCTGTGTCTGTGGCATTAGCGGGGGGAATTTACGGTACACACTTAGAATGAAAATGATCCTCAGGATCAGACAAATAAACACTCATTAATTCATTCAACATCACGGGTAAATTGCAGTAGGTTTTGTGAATTAACATGTATAATTAATTACCGTGCCAAAATTGTGAGGGTTTTCGTCCTTTCCTGAGAAGTTCCTTGCACGCCTTTATTTCTGTTTGTGGTTGTTCAGCTGCTTGATTGAGAGGAGCATCAGAATGCGTACGGTGAGGGGGATGATGTTTGCAGCAACATTGTAGGGAGATATTATAACTGGAATCCACTCTGTGTGTTACACAGGGAAAGGGTAACTTCTGGGATGTACTGTGTGAGCGCCTGTGGCACCCTGAATTGGCTCTAAAGGTCTTGAAAAGAATAAGTCTTTTGTTGTTTGATTTTTCTCTCTCTCTCCCTTTTTTTTTTCTTTTTTTTTTCTTCCCCCCCCCCCCTTTTTTTTTTAAGTTGGGTCATTATACTTAAATATAACAAGTCTGGCCACAATAGAAGGAAAGTTTACTTCACTGAGGATAAGGTAGAGACAATGCAGCCAGAACCATCGCGGACAGCTGGGAAATTTACAGAATGATAAAAACTAAGAAATGCCCAACATAAAGTTTTAATGTCTTAATAAAGTCTGATTAATGAAAAATAGATAAAGTGACTGCTTAACAATATCCCTAGTGTATGGAATGTTCTTAAACCCAAATTAATTACTGCATATTTACATTTCTCTGTAGACTGAGAGAGAGGCTATGCTAGGCATCCAGACAGAGTGACATCCTTTCTCTTTTTCGTTATTTCCTTTACTTTTTTTTTTCATTTTTGTTTTTAACATGCCAGTCGAAGGTAAAGTGGCATGCAGTGCTTGTAGAAGAAGGATGGGTGGGTTAGTGCCTCTGTAGGGAAAAAACACAGAGCTGGAAGAGACAAAAGGCGTGGATGGGAGTAGTGGGGATGGGGACAGTAGAACAAGTTCAACATTTGCAGTCACCGGTAGCGTGCTCTCGGAGCGTTCTCTGTTCTAGTGAACAGCTTTTAGAAAGGAGAGGCTCAAGGATGTAAAGCAAGCCTCTGCTGGGAGGAAAAAAATATACTTAGCTGCTTTACTGCTGCACTGCACGAGTCATTTCAGACTCCCACTGAATTTATTTTGGGGTTGTACCAACACTGTCAAATGGAGAAGTCATTTTCTTAAAAGGAAACTTTGCGTATTCCTAAGTGCTTTTCTTAGCCAAAGTTACCCTAAAAGCTTTATTCTGCTGCATTTGCTGAGAATTTTGGAGAAAGAATAATACCTTTCTATTGCTCGGCTTGCTCAGAATGATGTCCCACTCTCCTAAAATCTACCTGTAGAAGTAGATTCTTTCATTTAAAAGATTGCTTTACTATCGGGCTGAGTAGCTTTTAACTTCATTGAGACATTTTGGGGAAAGGACTTCATTGCTTAAGTTTATGGTTCTAGGGGTCTGGGATTTGAAGAATAAATAGAGTGCCAGTGTAAAGTTGCAGATACTAGTTTTTTGCAGTGACAAAAATTAACAGTTTTATTTCTCTGAGATAAGTCTAAAGGAATTAATGCCTTTGCAGACTATTCATTAATGTCCTGCATGCACTAATTTAATTTGTTGTGCTTATGCTTGGCTAGAAAGAAGTTGACTGTTACAGATTACAGATTTTAATGAACATCTCAATAATTTACCAGTTGCTGAAATTTGTGAACTAGTCTTGGAAGGCAGAAGCCCAAATGAGAGAGCTGATGAGTGACACACCAGCCTGCACAATTCAACTGTTGTATTCATTGCATTTGAATCAAATTGGGAGTTTGGCATTACTAATTCTGGGTGGCTGGCTCATCATATGCATTCAAGGAGTTAATTAAAACACACACAAACACATACACAGTCTCCCACCAAGCATCTTGCGGTGTTTATGTGCATAGTGTGTTTGATTGGTACCTTTACATAGGCGAGGAATTGTTTTCCCTTCTCTTTCTGTCCAGAGATCTTAAATATATAACTAGTTTACAAAATATTTACTACTTCTTAGGGAGCTTTAATGAGCATTTATGGCTTTATTATTTAGGAGGCACAGCGTATCTGGTTGAGTTACTTAAACATGAAGCTCCCTGATAGGATGGGAATATGTTTCTGTGCAATGTGATATAACTGTAGGTGTATGAAATACACTTTGAACAATATTTATACAGGGAAAAGTGTCTTCTCCCTGGGTACTGTTACAGTTTCTTCATGTGCTTTTCATACTAGACTTGAAATATGGTATAACTTCATGCTTGTGTGAGATACCTGTGCCTTCACAACTGTTGCCAGAGTCAGTCTGACATCCTCTTGACTTTGCATTTTATTTTCTTTTGTTAATTTCTTGCTCAGGCCTGGTTATAGCATAATTAACTCATAAGTGGAAGGGGGAAAGTGTTGTTGTGTTTCACCTGTACACACTGAAAATATTCAATGGCTCTGAATTCTGCTACTGTAGTCAAGAGAAAAGAAGTGCTCACAGCAATTAATCAATAGCTGTAGTGCCTCTCTAATGATGGCAAGGAGTTTGTTGTTTAACAAGTAGCACCCTTAAAAGCAAAGAGTGTTTCCCTCTTAAAGTTTCTATGGATTTTTATCCAACGTAGAAAACGTTCTTCCTACAAAAGGTAAAATTATGTTGTATATGAGTATGTTAAAACCCACAAGGCTGCAAAGTAAGCAAATCCTTGCCACTGTCCTGAATCACCTAAAACCTCTGGAAGTTTTGAAATGGGCCGTTCTTCTCTGGAGCTTTGGGTGGCTCTGGCCAGCGGGCGAGGGCGAGCAGTCGCGGGGATTTAATGACGGCGTTTGTCCCGTTCCCATCTCCTCCCACAGCCCCGTTGTCAAAACACCACCACCATAAAGTTTTCACCCACGCCCTCTGCAAGGGTGGTGGTGTTGTCCCAGCTCTCCCACACCCTCCAGAGGGGCTGCCTTGCTCCAAGTGGCCTTGCCCAGGCCGGGCACCAGGGGTGCCGCGGGGAGTCCAACGCGCCGTAGCCTCCGGTTGAGAGACGCTGCTTGTCACCTCCACATGGAGCCCTGCCCTGCCAGCTGGGGAGCCAGGAGTCTCCAAAAGTTATTCCTGAGCCCACATGTCCTTGTGACAGCGTGAAGTTCTGTGCACCGTAGTTGTTGGGAGACAGCAAATTTAGACAAGGTTCTGGAAGAATTTTAGTGAGCGAATGCTGCTTGCAGGGGCCATGGGACTTGAAAAGAATGTGAGAAGTGAATGGAAATTGTGAGGTGTGCAGTAGTAGTTCAGAGAAGCTGCCTGTCTTTTTTTTAGGATAGGTGCGAAACTTATTTATTTAATTGTTTTAAGCAGACTAAGAGGGAAATGTTGAATTCCATTTGCTGGAATTATCAGATGTCAGTGTGAAGTTCAGGTGCTTCCCATGGTATTGGAGGAGGTGTTTGTTTTGAAAGAAATTGGCAAATGTTTTCCAGCATCCCGAGTTTGATCTGGCTTGGCACTTCTCTTCAACTTGTCCTTTTGTCACCTCATTCAAAGGAAAAAAATTAGTTCCAACATGATGGTCTTATTTTTGACTTGTGGAACTCAGAGGTAAAGTGAAAATGAGGAAAATCTTGCGTCTCGCTTTGGAAGTTTGAAATGGCATTGACCTTGTTTTCCTTAAAAGTACTGTGGGATTAATCAGGTAACATTTCTCAATTCTCAATTAGTATTTATATTTTGCTATATTTTAAATGTATGTTTAATATTCTGGATTTCCTTTTCATACTTCTGGTTTTTTAAAGACCAAGTACTGAAATTCATTTTGGCATATGCTTTTTGAGATCTATAATAATTTTACTTTGTTTTGCCGTGCAGTTCTGGTTTTGTGTTTTCTCAGGTTCATATAGACTGTCTTAAGTTTTTTGGGTTCTGTTTTTTAGGATGTGGGTGTCTCACTTTTATTTGACCTAAACATACCAAAAAGGTTTCCTTAGGGCTAATTTTCTTTGTGATTCTATTATAGTCTTATTACTTCTCATTTGTTTGTGTCGTAACTCTGTTACATTTGGGGACAAAAATATGAGCAGAGTGAACTGATATTTAATTTTCTTGTGTGAATACTCAGAATTCCTTTTAGTGGTGAGGGACTTGTGGGAGAGCAATGTGCTATTTTTGTAGTTAAGAGCATTGTCTACATCTAGTGTACCTCATGGACCTTTGTAGCTCTAGAGGAAAAAGCCCTAGGAATGTAGTTCATGTAAGGAGAAACCCATAGAGTTTGTCATCCTCTTGGTTTCTTTGGTGCTTAATTGTTTTAAGAATGTGGGAATGAAAAAACTGACCCAGGTTTCACTGATTGATCTCAGAGGTTGGGCATGGCCAAAGTTTATGTATCTGGCAGCGGGCTGGGCTCACTCACCATTGCCAGCTCAATAGATTACAGAAGACCAAAACTAAAGAAAATATTAATGGTTCAAGACAATTTTTAATGCTGTTATTCCTTTCATTATTCCTTTTTTTTTTTTTTTTTTTTTTCTTTTTAGTAGTAGTTACATGAAAATTCTTCACTCCCAAATTTTTGCTATTTGAAACAGCGAGCCTCCCAAAATCTTAGGAGCGCATGGCACCCATCTCCATAGACCCGTTTGTGTTTGCCCTCTGTGATTTGAAGCTTCTCTCTGCTGGGGTGCATGAAGAGATTACACTTCAGCAGAGTGTGATGAAGCTAAAATTCACCACAGTCTGGAAGACCAAAGTGCATCTCTGCGCACCATTTTTATAAATTTGGAAGTATTCCTTGATTTAAGAGAGAGGGCAAGAAGGATATGGTGTCCTCTCACCTTTTGGGGTGGCTTGCCTGAGTTGGGACTAAAGCACTTCAGCAGAGCTTTGTGCTGGGAGGGAGCTGTAGTTCTGAGTGCTGTGTTAGACTGCAGAGGAGTCTTCTTGTTTCCAGATAAATTCCCTGAGCGTCCTCATTACATTCACTTTGTAAAGCAAGACTGAAAACATTTTCTCCCAGGAATTAGTCAGGTTTCTGTTCATAGGGTTTTTATCCCTGGATTTTGATACCGTGGCCTCACCGGGGCAGAGGCTTTTTTGGATAGACATGAGATGTGTGGGAAGGTGATGGTTGGGAAGGGTGGAGGGAAGGATGTTCTTACCCATTTTGCATGTCTATTAACAAACTGGGTCATTTTGCTGTGTTGTATTTACATGACTTGTTCCTGGGCTGGTGTGAAATGTGAATCACCAAAACATGATGATTATTTTAAAAAGAAATAGGCTAAATGAAACATAACTGAAATAGAACTGAAAGGCTAAATGAAATCAAGTGAAAACAGAACATGCAACATTATTCTTTTGATACAGTTTCCTTCTGCAGTTGCTGAGCAAAGCCAAATAGTTCTTTTTTTCCATGTCTGTTAAAAATATCTAGGCTTTTGAATTTGAATATAACAGAGACACGGAAAATACATTTCTCTCTTCAGGTTCAGGCTTTGATTTGTTTTTTGCTCCTGGGTTTTGGACACTGAAGTAGAAATTTATGGTGTGTTTTAAAGAAGGCTACTGGTTCTCATCTTTGTCAAAAGCCCGTGAACATCGAGCTGATTCTGGTTTTAACAACTGAGATTACAATTTGGCAGAATTTCTCAGTGGAAGGCTCTCCTCCTTTGCTTATGTTTTGTAAGTTCTGCTCACTTTTTCTGTTCTTGCCTAAAGTCTGAAATGAATTGTGTGACTGGGAAATGCCCATTAGGCATTTGCATGAAATACCAGGCAAAGTATAGGGAAAATGCCGTGCCACTCTCAAGTATGCTATGCATCTCTTTTATAGATAATCTTCATGTGTATTAGTGTCACTGATTTAGTGTGTTTTTGTAGAGTGCAAGCATCCTGAATCAGGACCCCATTATGCTTGTCACTGTACAAACACAAAAAAAGAAGGTTTCTTTCCATTCCACAGAGCAGCCTTTGTGCTTAGAGCTTAGAGTAATATAAATGTGTCTTTGTATGGGGAAAATTCAGAAACAGGGAGTAGGTAAGAGATCCCTAGCATGGTTCATGAATGAGATTTCAGTCCTGAAGCCATGCTTAACAATTTATAAATTGAGCAATATATGTGTATGGGTATTCTCTCTCTGTTTTTTTTCCAGGCACATGTATGTAGAAGTTGTTTTTACTGTTAGAAGTACTGATATTATTAATAATAGATTCATACTTCCTATAAAGTCTTTTGATTAGGAATTCAGAGCATTTTGTAAGCATTGATATACAAATCATGAAGATTTCTGTGCTTTTTAGATTGAGAAGCAAGATTAGTCTCAACTAATAATAAACTGAGGAATAAACTGAGGAATGCTGTCACAAAATCTTGCATGTGTGAGTTTAAAAAGTAGAGACACTGACTGGTAGTCCTGTCTTCTAACCTCGAGACATGCTCCTTTTCCTTCTTGAGATGCTAAGAACTGCAAATTATAGATTTCTCTCTGTCCAATTATGATTTCTAAAGGTCTCATTCTAGCAAGATGAACTATAGTGTTCAAACCGCTTAAGTATGTAAAATAGGGACTATGGACTATAATTAATAAAATAAATTAAAGAAATGTTTGCAGCCACAGTTGTATCATTGAGGGCTGGGAGGGAATACTGTCTGTAGACCCTCCAGTTATCTGAGTGCACTTCTAAACCAACCCTTTACCTGGAGGCAAGTTCGGATAACTGGAGTCTGGCAGCAGACCCCGCTGTGTGTAAGCAGTAATTTGGGAAACACTGTGTGCTACAAACAGGTAAACTTTGATCCTGGAGAACAGTTCACATCTTCAGCCATATGTAGCAGACCTGTCATGTGTTTTATAACCTGAGGACTAGGCATGAGGTGAGTCCAGGAAAAAAGTTGTTCACATGGAGAGTATTAATGTGAGGAACAGACTCCTCTGCAAGCAGCAATGTAGGCAGCCACAGTGAGCAAAGCAACCAGCCAGCCTAAAAGCAAAAAACCCCGCTGCAGAACACAAAATGCATTGTGATTCTTATCCAAATGTTTGACATCTGCTTTTTTTAATGAGATCCAAAATGAAGGAAATGACACAGGGTTATTAAAAGGGAGGAAGTATTTCCTTATTCACGTTAAAAGTTCTTCTAATCTGTTTTAGTGAGGCTTTTTTCTTGTTTCCAACTGCACACTCAGTAGGAGTGGAGCTGAAATGCTGAGGTCTGCAGGTAGCTTTACATCTAGGCTGTGTGTTGCATCCTTTACCACACACTGTTGAGAAAATGGCTATAAACTGAGGTAGTCCTGGGTGGATTTGATCTCTGTTGCCTTTGAATATCATGACTAAGCTGTTAAGTTATTCTCTTTGATAAGCTTTTTAAGAGTGACATTACTTTCAAAGATAATGGGTTGTGATCAGGCCAGTTCCATAGTGTTTCAGTTGTAGTTTTTCAGCAGTGTGTTCACAAAGACCTATTTTGTGATAGGTCCAGTCAAGGCATCCTTTAAAAAAGTGCCCATTCATTCTGAGTGTTTGGACTCAGTAGCACTGGAGTTCAGTGTCAGGTCCTAAAAACGTAGGCCTAATTAATTAACATCCTGCTCAGCTCTGTGAAGAAGGCTGGTATTCTTCACCCCAGTACACCACGATGGTGTGAAATAGTGACTTATGAAGAGACCACAGAGTAGAATCCTGACTTCCCTTAACCTGCAGCGAACTTCTTGGGTTGCAATGTTGGCAGAGTTTCTAAAGCATCAGGAGGGATTTCTGCAGGATTCAGCAAATCTGGGGGTTTCAGGAGTTTGGTGTTGCTATGCTTTGACGACAGGTTAACTATCTTTTTCTCCTAAACAACATGTATGCCTGGCAGATTAGAGTGATCTGCATGCCCATGTTGAAAATGCACCTGAATTATGCCAGAGCTAACATCTGGACCTTAGTGGACTTGGCACTGCACAGAAAATCAATCTTTATTTTGAAACTGTGTGTTTCCTAAAGGTACTAATTCCCAGTTGTGGCCACCAAGGCCTAAAGAGAGACCACTGCACAAAAATGCCTTCTTCCAAATATACATTTGTTTGATAACCCCAGTTTTCAAAAGTGTGACCTCTGTTAATTTGTCACCAGGCAAATTATTGTCACCTGTTCACTGATTCCATGAGAAGCCCAGGCAGACAGCAGAGCCCCATGCTGGTAAGCATTTCTGGTTTTGCTGTTTGTGGTAATTAGCAACCCACTTAGAAATTGACCCAGGTGCCTGCAGCTGAGGTGACCTGCATGAGTTGTCCAGTGTAGCAGGAACAGGTTCATCTTGTCTGGAGCTGATTCCTCTAGAACAGCTGAGCCTATCTTACTTTTAAAATAAGATAAATGGTTATCAGATAAGAAAGTCTTTCTCTTAAAATTACCTACAGAATTTCCTGCTCGGTGTTTCTTAGAAAGATGAAAACAAGATGAATGGAGTTTCTGCTGTTGCATTTGGGTAGAATTTGATGTGGAAGCCTGTGTTTTTAAAAGCTGCTATAAACACTTACAGCATAACAGAGCATTATTTTAAAAAGAAGATAAATACAATAGCCTTTTGCATACATGTGCAGTCTATTGAAAGGCCATCCAAAGCGCTGATACCAATTTAAGAAGATGATCTTTTGCCTTAGTTATACATCTGGGAGGTATTAGCTGAACATTTTGTGGAGAACTGTGAATACCTTAGTTGCCAGTTGTCTAAAGTGCAGCTAATGATTGCTTCAGTGCCAGTGTTTTGATGGCTAGAACCTAGGCCTGAATATAAATACAAAGAACTCCATCTAAAAAAAATGCGTGTGCGCACACACTTTTTATACAAAACAGATTTCAACCATCTGCTTGGCACTTAGCTTTGCAACTATAGGCTCTGATATGAAAGGGAGCACTGTCCAGATTATGAAGGGTATCACTTTCATTGGCACCTTAGAAAAATCCCAGTGTTTTAGAGAGCTTGTTTGTCCAGTGGTTTTCTTCAGTGGAATAATGAAAACAACACCCTTAACCAAAATTTTGTGTCTTCCGTCATTTCTCTGATGGCAGCGTCCCCCTTACCCTTGCAAAAGATATTTTGTCGTGAGGAAAAGTTTCTGTTCTGCACCTCAGCATTTCCAAGTGTATCAGAGGAGCTCAGATGAGTGGCCCTTGGAACTGACACCCCAGATGGTTTATGACACAAAGCACTGTTTGCTTAGGAATACGTTGTATGGCAGAGTCTGTTGCCCAAGCACTGCAGAGCGTGTCAAATCAGCATGGAAGTTAATGGACCAAAAGCTCTTCTGAATTTAACACTTTCCCATTTGATCAGAATTTACAGCCTTAAATCAGGACCACAGTCTTCCTTTAGTGGTGGAAAGAAAAGTTGATATCTTAAATTACAGGAATATAATATAATAATTGTGGTCCAATTCATTTGTTTTAAGGTTGAGAATGAATGAGACTGGCTAAAACATTTGGTAAAACATTATTTATGAAATATATAGCTATATAAAATAGATTTTGAAAGTTAGGAGGTTTGGGTATGTAGGAATTTGGTTCTCTGACCAGTTCATGTTTTGCCCTTAAGTTAAGCAGAGCAAAATCCACCGTACAAGAAAAATCAATAATCTGTGAAGCTTTCACTCTTTGTTAGCAATTGTCCTTAAAATATGCAGGACAAAACAGTTTCCTCTTTCCTTTTCTTCTGTGAAAGTCCTTCTTTGAAAGGGCTTGATAGTATTTTCCCTTAGGTGCATGTTTGGAAAAAGATGGCAAAAATGCAACCTCCTGCGTGTAACAAAGCCTCTGTGTTTGACCATCCATTTAGTGCCGTGTCACATTAGTCCTGCATTGTTAACACCTTCAGACAGGGCTAAAGGTTCCTTGCTGCTGTGTCTAGAGAGCTGCTTATGTCAGTTCATAATGTTTCTGGATGCTTTCCTCAGTAAATGTACTTCTGATTTGTAAGTAGGGCTGGATTGTTTGCTTCCAAGGTGTCAGGAGGGTGAATAAAAGGACTGATTGATATTTGTGTTCTCATTTTATAAAAATTTAATTTTCTGCAATGTTATGTGGTCTCAAGAAAGTGCTGCTTTAAACTATTACGTTTTATTAGCCTGAGCCTGGCTTTTTGTGGAGAAGATTCGAAATGCTGAAAGACAGATAAAGTTGGATTTCTATGGATAAAATGATGATAATATTGGAAAGTTAAAAGCTTCTGCATAGTTTTAGTCGAGTCGTGATGTGTGGACAGCAAAATTCCGACTCTTTTAAAAAATGTGTGTGAAATAAGACTTAACAATATTAATGTTTTCAGTCCCAGCAAGAAAATAGACTTGCAGCCCTCTGTATTATATCCATCCTTTCTCTTCCTCAACTGTTTCCCTTTCACATTCTCCCCACATGCAGTCAGGCTTGCTTTCTACTTTTTTATGAGGAGTCCTGTTATTCTCCCAGGTAGGGATTAAAACAATAAACTTGTTAACTTTAAGGAAATTCTGAGTCCCTTTAAATGATGATCCAGGTGGAAAGAAAGCCAGTTCTCCCACCACGGTGTCACCATGCCTCCCTACAGCAAATCAACTGGAGCTACTTAACCATCTGATTAATGAAGCAGTTCTTCATCTTGCTTGTCATAAAATGGGTTTCTTCAGGAGTGGGAAATAGCAGCCTATCTGCTGTTGAGCATTCATGATTGCACAAGAATAAGCTCCTGTATTCAGGGATGGGGAGAAGGAACTCTGTAAAAAAAAACAAACCAGTTTTGAGTGAATTCATAATGGGACCTTTGCTGTTCAGCCTTCGTGTTCTTTGAAATTTTAGAGGGGAAAGTTTTCTTGACCAATGTCAACAATTTGGTAATTTTCGTTGCTTCCCCTCCTCCCTTTAGGTAATATAATCGTATTTATTGTCAGTTTATTTTCTGTAGATTCCTCCAGTCCTCTGTGGTTGGGAGGGAATTCTGGAGTGACTGCATGGCAAGGTAAATTAGAGATGGCAGTTGGTGGTGTGGGAGGAAGGGTTGGGAAAAGGAGGAGGCAGAGGGTAGGAGAATGCAGCTACAGTTTTTAAACAACCTTCCAATTGTCCCCCTTTTTATTAAAATGGCAGCTTTTTAAGACTCATGAAATGTTTATTTTGATTTACACTGTTAAGGCTAATTTTCCCCTATGCTCTAAATATGAGATGAGCAAATCTCTTGCCCTCTCCCTTCTTTTCTTTTTCCTTCTCTTTTTCGTTTCTTCTTCCTTTTGTTTCCACCACTAAAATTCCAGTTGTGTCTTTCTGGTCTCTTTGTGTTGGTTTTAAAGAAACTGCTGCATTCTATCACCCTTCCCACTAAGTTTAGCCATCTGACCTGTGGAAAGCTTGAGAGAGGATGGCTTTCAGAGGAGGATGCTCTTGGTATCTCTGTGATTTTCAGCGACTTTGGTGTTACCATCAGGTTACAGTTGTGTCTGCGTTAAACTGTGTGTGAGTGACCAGGTTTAATGATTGGACTTCAGCTCTTTTTGTGGCCTGTCTTTACATAATCCCAAATAAAAGGGAGGTTTCCAATATGGAGTTGCCAAATAGCAATGGAGTATCAGCCTGCCAGTTTCTTTGACAGTGTAGCGCCAGTGTAGGAGGGAAAGCGAGGTCAGGCACGTGTCAGTGCAGGACTTAGGAAATCCCTTGGAGCATTACCTGCTACTTGTGCCTTCCAGGAAGCCCTAGATAGATACAGATTTGAAAGTCCCCAGAAAAAAAAATGGTCTCCTACATTTTAAAGGCTACATCATGTAGCAATGGGGAACAAAGACACCCGGACCTCTTTCTTAAAAGAAGATCATTTATTGCAACAAACCAAGCCTTTTTATGTTCTAAACTTCACCCACAACAAGCACTGATTGGCTGCCTGCCACTGCAGTGTCTCTGTTCACACATCCTTTTACCCAATCAGCTTTTTGATCAAGGGGTGTCCACGTGTGTCCCCAACCAGTCACTGCCCCATGCACAAGGTGACCACACGCCAGCCATGCCACCCATCCTCTGATTACGTGACCTGGCTTTTACTTCGCTGCTAACTGAACCTTTCTCAGAGTGCTTCCTGTTGCTCACCAGAAGGGAACAGGATTCCTTGTCTCCTACAACACAACATCTGTACTTTGAAAGATTCTGATGTTATATTCCATGCTGAAAGCAGGAGGAAGGGATGAGCGTGTGTGTAGGAGGAGTACATGATCTTCGTAAAGAAATAAAAAAAATGTTTGGGAAAGCATTGCATGTGAGCCAGCAAGCTCAAATAACTTGGGAGTCCTTTTAGAATTACGAGACACTTTGAAGTGTTTTTAATAATTTGGCTCATGCATCCAGTCTCTTTGGAAATAGACCACTTCCGTGGGCTTTTTGGGGTAAAATGAGAGCTCGTTTTTCCCTCTCCTTATTTTTATCTGTATAAAACATCAAAATGAGAAATATATTGTTCACCATTTTTAAACCCTGTATCAGGTAGGGTTTAATGAAGCAAGACAAGTGCATTGTAACTGCGAACTATTGTGCAGATGACTTGTTTTTTCCCTTTGATATTAAAACAACCCAGCTGAATGGGAGGCTCTGTGTGGCACCGAGGGTGGGTCCTGCATTGTATTTTTTAATTTTAGAAACACTTGGGGAGTGTAACAGGTAAATGTTTAATTTCACCAAGCACCAGGTGCCTGTATCAGTGCAGTTTTAGAAAAGAGAACAAGGACTGAGTAAGTCCTGAGAGCAGTGTTTGCTCCCACCTCCAAAGCTTTTATTGCTGGCTCTTCAGCAGCTCTGGGTAGTGGGAACATCCCGGGAAGTTTGTTCTTCCTCTCCCTTTGCAATATCGTGGTGTGAATAAACAGAGGCTGTGCTTGTCACTCGGCCTCCTTGCACAAACCTCACATTCATGTGCCATCGTGAGGCTCTGTCCAGCTCCCACTGAAAACAATTGTGAGGCTCTCATTGACTTCGCTTGGGTGTTGGATTGGGCCCATTAGACGGGAAGAAAATAAAGTGGAAGTGTTGTTAACGATGCCTATTGATGCTTTTCCTGGCACAAAGTACTGCAGATAATTGTTGCTAGATGAAATGCAGTTGCATCTGAGTATTACATTTATTAGCTTTTCAAAGGAGGGATAACCAAAGTGGACATATGGGGTACTTGAAGTGTGATTGTGTGAGACTAAGATAATTTCAGGAGAATAGCTTAAGTCGCAGGATATGTGTGATGCCCTTTGTATACAAGATGTGGGACTGTGGAATTTATTTTGCATGCGCTGGTTCTCACTGAGAAGGAATCCAGAATACAAATATATAGTCATATTTAAAATATATGAGGAGTGCAGTCTTGCTGCTGCAGACTTCAAGACCTGTTAATCAGGCCTGATAGTGATGTGATCTCTGGAAATACTTCAGTTAAGTAGGTTTAATCCTTATTAACAGTAAGTTGCTTGAAACCATTTTGGGTAAAGTCTGGGAAGGAATATAGTAGATTGAACATATAAATAAATACCAGCCCTGTTAGGCTTTGAGTTACTTTGATTCCTTTGAAGTTCTGCAGGTTTTGGACTTGCTAAAGCATCAAGCCACGAGCAAAAGAATTTTCACCTCATCTTCAAATTTTTCTGCTGTGATTTTCAGTGTCATTTTCACATTAAAATGGGGCACTACTTATGTTTCTGGTATAATTTAGGTGTTTCCCCAGCCCTCACCATGACTTGGTTAAGACGTGTGAGACAGAAAGATCAAAGAGTCTGTTTTTCTTAAACCTTATTCTGGAGTGTTCAGGTATGCAATTTCTCCAGGTTTTGGTATGTTTTCTGTTGCCTTCAGTGTGATTTAGCTGTGGATGACTGAGATCCAGAGCCTCTTAGTAACACAGGGATAGGAGAGGGCAGTGCTTGTTTCAGTGCTCTTTTCTCATCCATCATAGGGGTGGAGGGAAGGAATGAAGTGGCAGGGCTTTTGTCGCTACTGTTTTTTTGGAAATGTGTTCAAAGAACTATTTTGGATGATGATGGTGAGGTTGTTCCTACTATTTGCACTTCATTGCCAAAACATTGTGCTCTTGTATGAGGTAATAGATGTGGTTTGTGGTGATATTATGAAAACATTGGTTTGTTATGATGATTGCAGAAAAAATCCCAACTACATGGTAACGTATTTGTAATATTTTATTGAAGTGAAACATGGAAAATACAGCATAGCTTGGAGTCCCCTTGGAATGATTTCATGTTTCGGGAATGAAGAAGCAATTGTGAAACACTGAAATGGGTGTACATGACATCAGTTAAAGAATAGATTTTGGGCCATTTAAGTATAGTTTTAGGTTTTTTTGTTATTGTTTGTGCTTTTGATGTGGAGTTGTTCAGGGTTTTTTTTATTATCTCTATTAGATGTTAATTCAGTTATTAGCAGGATGCACTTTTACATGGCTAATGATCTGAATTAGAATGCATATTTTTATTTTGTCCTGTGAAATACAGGCAATAGTACCTAAAAAGTAAAAAGAAAACTGTTGCTGCTGCAGAGTAAAGGAATGGGACATGGTTAACACCTAGCAAGTTATACAGTGTAGTCATTGAAGGATGTCCAAGTAGATAGATGGAGGTAAGAGGGCCACAGACTCATTCCTCTCAACATCTAGCCTCGAGGTAAGGCACTCAGAAAAGTAAACAGGAAGAGATTCATGCTGTCACTTCACACACTCCAACTGGACAGGCTGAACTCCTGTGTTTCCCAGCTATGCTGACTGAGAGGTTTGAAATTATTTTTGATTTTTTTTTTTTTTTTGTCCTCTTTGTTTACACTACCTATTTCTGTTTTCCTGCTTGATTTTAGGCAATGGACATTACTAAGACTGAAAGCTTGGACCATTTATGGATTTTTATTTTTTTTTTCGTTTACCAGGGGTATACAACTAAAGCAACACATTATGGCCAGGGCACTTGAACATCCTAGGTGTATAAAATTACTTATTATCCTACTTTGAAAGTTTTATATGCCTGCTAGGTGCTTCGAGTATTTCAGTTCTCAGACTTTGCTTCATCTGCATTTAGGGTCTTCTGTGGTGTTCAGATAATCAAGTCAGAATCTCTGAGTGTTCAGCTAGGAGTACTCCATAGGTGCTCCAGATAGGTGTTAGCTGTTTGTATAAGGAATAGGTACCAGAAGAGGTGCATTGGAACAATATGTCACTGAACCAGCCAACCAGCACTTTTATTTGCTCCATCTTCCTTTTCTTGTGTGACTTTTTTCATCTTTTTTATTGCACATTGCAAAGCACTAACATATTTATCATTCAGAGAGCTAGAACTTCTACAATACTTTCTTACTGCCTCTTGATAATGACATGGCTCCTATAAAGCAGAGCAGGATCTACAGCAGAGATATAATGAATGACCACAGTCAGTGACTGTGATGTGCAATTGATTTCTGTTTTTTGAAAATATGCCCTTAATAATTAGTCATTTGGCTGAACTACCCTATTCTTCTTTATTTGAGTTGTGTACAGAAAGAGGCATGATACATGTTATTACTCATATAGCTGTGTCAATAATGATACAAGCTATATAGATGTGAAAAAAAGACTAGAATAAATAATGGCAGAGAACGGAACTAAAATATTTTCCTTTAGGTAAATAGTGGATCTTTTTGAGATATTAAAAACCATAAGCTCAGAACAATTATATTAAAAAGATCTCTAAATATGCTATAATCAAGTCTGTGGGGCACTTTTAATGGGTGCCTCCTTTACCACTTTATATAGTGATTTGACCAAATGTGCAGCATTACATTTGTTCTGTGAAGAAAGTGATCCTGGGGCTCATGTTCTGTTTGTACAGGAATGTCCTCTTGTAATGTCATAGGTAATACCAGAGTAGCAAAGCAGAGCACTTAGACTGATGAGGTGTGGGTTTGTAGAAAATCACCACAGAATAATCAAAAAGGAGATTTTAGTAACTTACTTTCCTGATGTTTTAAAGCTCAAAAATAAATGCCCAGAGTTTCTGTTGGAACTAGTGGCAGCTGGAAAAGCTGAGATCTTTGCAGAGTTAGGCATCTTTCTCCTGTCCTTGAAGCTGATGAAGTCAAAAGGAGCTTTTAACTCTAACTTTTTTAACTCTTTGCTAGATCTGTTTCCTCAGGGCTGCATCCATCCTGGCCTTGAACTGTGAAATGCTTGTCCTTGGAACATCCATGGTCCTGCTGGGGAGTGAAAAGGGAATGAAAGAAGGAATTGACACAGGAGGGAAGTGAGGGTGGGATGGGGCTGCTTACATGGGTGAACTTGTATGAGAGATACAGCTACCTGCTTCCTGTCCCACTTTTAGAATTTTAAATGGCAGGGCCCCATGGTACTGGGCCCTTGGCTCTTGTTCTTGGATTTTTTTAAAATTCTTTTGGGTTTTTTTAAGTCGTGGCAGTGGATCATTCAGAATTGCTTCATTTTGTTCTGTAAGGAGGGTGAAGGGGAGGATGTGGTTGGCAATTTATAGGTTGGGGAGGGTGCTGCTGGAAGTATATAGGGATAGCAAAAAGAACAAAGATTGTTTTTAGTCTTTTAGAGGTGTATGGCTGCACAGGTTTTGAGATTCATCACCAAGTGGAGAAAAGTGAGAGACCAAGGGAAATTATCCTGTTTATTTGACTATGCCCTCCCTACTCTGTAAGTTATAATCATCTTTATGCTGGTTGTCTTTCAAAGTATAATTAGCCTGGAAGTCAATGTGGGTGGTGGGTGGTATGGCAAAGTATTTTTTCAGAAAAAAAAATAAATAAGGAAAAAATGGGCTGCTGAGGAAAAAAAAAGTCTTGTGTAGCTCTCCAGTTTTTTGGTTTGGACAGTCCATGCATGTAACTCCAGAAACCAAAAATGTCCTGAGTGGAGGTCCAGGGAGATTTCACTGGGAACAGTCTAATTGGAACATGCCCCAGTTTATGATGATGCTGTGTGCTTCTGTTGTGCCCCATGTGCTTTGGCCTCAAGGTGCTTTACAAATATTTAGGGATTAACTTGCACAGTGCTGCTGAAAAATAGGTAATTATTACTGCCCCCCTTTACAGTCCTGGGAATTGAAGCACCAAGGAATTGAGCAGCTCAGCTGTGCTTTTGCCTAAGTCACCTCAGTGAGGTGAGAGGCTTGAACAGGTCAGGAGGAAAAGTTGGTTTCTGCAGGCTTCTGAGTGTTTGCAGCTCTTCACTTCGCTACATTCAGGTTGGGCTTGGTAGGCAAACTTGCCACCTTAGAGGGACAGGAGGCAAAATTGTAATTAATTCATCCCTAATTGGCATAGCAGTAAGTAATTCTGCTTAATCCATTCCTTGCTGTGAGGATGAAGTAAAGCTAAACATTTGAATTGTGCAGGGAACAAGGAGAAGAGGGGGAGTAGGCAGTGAAAGATGGACAGAAACAGACATTTCTTAGGCCACATGGTGAGAAATACCTATAAAAATCAGAGACCTTTCTTATTTTCTCCTCAGAATACCTCTTGACTTAATTAGGTGAAATGCAAAGAAATAGACAATTAATTTTTGAAAAAAAAATCACTAAATTTTCTCTTCCTCTTCTTGTCTTTCATTCAGTCCATGAGAGTCTCTGGAGTGTGAAATGTGAAGACACCAAATTGGAATTAATTTTGCTTTTTCATTTAACAGATTGTGTTACATTAACACCACACTATTGCCAAGCAGCAAACCTTTCCTTTCCTCAGATGTTAGCTACTAATACAGACTAAGAACTGCTGAAAGAATGGTTATACTGAAATGCTTTATTTAAGTTTCTCCTCCCTTGTGGCTCGAGTGGGCCCTGATTCTGCTGAGATGTATTCACATGAGCAGGCTCACTGAGTTCTCTTTTATTGCTTCCTGGCAAGTAAGCTGGATTCTATTTCATATAACGTGGCCCAAGTTAGAATTTCAAAGCTCACTCAATCCTCAGAGAGACCTTTGCAAGACTCTCTCCTCCTGTATCTAGACAGGCACTAAACACACTGAGGGCACAATTGAATTAATCAGGACTACTCAAGTACAGAAAATCAACCAAGATTCTGTTTAAGAGATGACAACTTTGATATCATATTGTTCATTACCAGCCCAGGAATTGTTACTGCTCATGTAAGTGGACTATTAAATTGTTTACTGATGACAGATCTGGTTTCCCATATTAAGCATACATTGAGAATCTTGGTATAGTTCTCCTGAAAAGAATTATCTCTAAATCACATCACAGGACTTATTTTCTCTCCCTAAACTCTGTTTTACTTGCACTTGTGAGTGTGGGTTTGTTTATTTTCAGTCCTAGACGTTTAACCCAGGCTATGACAGGCAGTTCTCTGACTCTCGGGGTACCCAGTGCTCAGGACTGTTTAGTGAGGTGGTGTCATTTGACATCACCCCTGTCCAGAACAGAAGTACACTTCAATAGTTTGGATGAATTCCTTTGTTTTCTTTGCTCAAAAGTATTTATAGCTCAAGCTTCTGCAAGAGCAGCAGCCCATTCACTGCACCATCTCACTGATAAAAATACAGGTCTATTCTCTTCTTTTTTACCTCTCTCTGTAAGATTCTAATCCATTTCAGGCTTCCTTCCCTTTGACTAGAAATTTCATATATATTATTTAAAAGCTCCTGTGCTGCAACTGTAAACCTAAATCATATGAATTTGAGATCATCTGACCAAAACTGTCTTTGAGGACTGGTTCTTCTTTCAGCTGTGGTACTGTTGTGTTTTTCCATCTTTATGACTGTAATCCCATTGCCTTTGGAATTACCAGGACTCTGTGTGGAGTTGTTGCCAATGGACAGAGGTCATGAACCCAGTGAGCAGTCAGTCCTTTTAAATGTGAACAAAACTCTTTTACTCTGTGTGTGTGTGTTTTCAAGATGATGCACAGCTGTAGAATTAGCCTGCATTTCAATTTGTACAAAACCAGATAAATACATTGCAGTGCTGCTGGAACTGCCATTCTCAAGTGTAAAAGGCTTCAGCTGCTGCTGTGCCACACCTACAACCCATGGTGGTGGCATTCTGCCTGGTTTAGGGTATTTTTACCTGTAGACCACTTTCAAGCTAAAGTAAACTGATGGACTTGGTAACCATACAGCCTTTTCTGGATACAATTTCCAGATACTATATTTCTAAAAACTATCATTACCTGCCTATACCTTCCCTCTAATATTAACTCTTTGCTTCCTTTTTATCTAGGATATGAAAATAGTTGTCAGACTTGCAGTTTATTTGGGTCCTGTTTGGGTTCCTGGTTGTTTTTAAAGTATGGTTTGCCAGGTGTCACACTTAAGGTGAGAGGTGTGTGACATCTGTGGCCGCTGCAGGAAAGTTAGCTGTGACTCTCCATTAAAGGGGCTTAAAGTAGGAACTGTGAGAATGTCAGGTGCTGTACATTGGTCACCGTATTTCCCAAAATTCTGAAAGCTATATTTGAGGTATGTACTCAGCAATTCTAGGTAACAGTTGTCAGAATATTTGCATTGAGGCTGAATTGGATTTTGACACGCAAACTCCTGTGCAAAAAGGCCCTGCTCTGATTCTGTGTGATGTGGAGCTGAGGTGGTAAACACCTGGTCTCTTCCAGAGTTCATATTCACAAAGTCTGGAATGATCTTTCCAAATTTTTACTGTTAGATTGTAAGCGTTGACTTGCACTAGAAGAAAATCATAAAACTGCAAAGTGAAAGATGAAGTCTGTGTATGTCAGCTTGAGTTTGGCAGTACAGAACAATTGTGCTCTTTATTAAGCACAGTTGAGTTAAATGGGTTTAAATTCATTGTGGCTGCTACTATAAACTGGAAGGTATAGAATATAAAATATAACAGTAATAACAAATGCCTCCATTTTAGCGGATAACTAATTTTTAAGCTGCCTGGAAAATGCAGTGGCTGGACAGAATTCACTTAGCAAGGCAGCTGCTTGCCCTGGAACTTTGCTGGGTTTCATCAGGGCTGATTACACAGGTGGCAGTGACAACAATGGTGGATTTTCTGAGAAATGCATTATTTTCACAGTGCCACTGATGGAAGAAACGCTTAGTAGCAGCTGATAATTAATGATCAATTTGGAGATTATCACCAACAATTTACAAAGGTTGACTTTTCCTTTAGAAGTCCCTTTGGATAAACTGGATGGTAAATTACCTGCCTAAGGCTTTTACTTTACTTGTGCTAATAAGATGAAAATGAATATGTTTGAAGAGCTCTGAACTGAACTTTTCAGAGTGCCTGATAATCCATACAACTCTTCTTTAAACATCTTAAGTGAGTGAGCAAATAGAGACTATAATAAAATTGAAAACTGTCACGTGAGCACGTTACCACCCTGTCTAAGTAATGGGGCATGACAAATAAGAGGCACTGCTGTAGAGTTCATATTTTCATTTTATGGCATGCATTAAATATTTGATCATCAGCCAGCAGAGAGGAACAATTGGGCTAAGAGTATCATTTGCAAATAGATGGGTGAGATTTAGATTGTCACAGTCTGAGCACAGGATGGAGAACTTCTATATCTTAGTCTGTGCTTCAGTAGTTCCTCTTTACTTTGTGGTGTGCAGACCACTTAAGATCCCCTTCTGTATATCCACAGACTGGAAAAAGGAGTTAGTAATCTGTATTTACTTCAGAGGGGATATTAATCCTTATTTACTTCACAGGAGAAGGAATATGTGAAGAGTAATTAGTATTTGCAAGTGCTTTTAAGGATGATGAAAAGAGTAGTGCAAGTATAGAATGTTTGCTAATAAATTGTGTACAAGAAAGAAGAGGAGTAAGATGAGGTTTATAGAGCTATGAAGGTGCTTGGAGACACAGATGGGCTCCCAGTCAGATTCTCAGAGGTCTATAGGTATCTTAATTTTTGAAGCATACTTAAAATTCTCTAAACAGCAAGGCAGGCTATGTTTTTGGCACTTTAATATATTTTAAAATCTGGCTTCTGCTTTTTATTCATATCATGTCAGGTGGGAAGGAGGTAGAGCAAAGTCAGCAGCCAGGAGTGTAAAGGCTTGGTCACAGCTGCACTTTCTGCTCATCCCCTGTAGAGCAAGTATGGGGATGGAGGGTGAGAGGGAATGGGGAGAAAAGTAAAAATCTTTGCACATCTGATGAGCTCTTTTACAAGGGAGAGGTTTATAGACTGCTAAAAGTGTCAGCCAGTGAAACTGGACAGCAGTGGAAAGGATGCAGTGACATTCTCCTGCTAAATGCTGGGTTTAGGGATTTTTGTTTATTTAGGGTGGGTTTTGTTTGGGGGGTTTTTTGTTTTTTTTTTTTTGTTTTTTTCAGTTTTGTTTTTTTTTTTTTGGTTGGTTGGGTTTTTTTTGTTGGGCGATTTATTTATTTATTTGTTTATTTATGGTTGGGTTGTTTTGTTTTAATTATCACTGCCCAGAAAAAAAGGGTTGAATAGATTTTAGTGTAAATATTGCCTATAGTTTTTAGGTAAAAAACCCCCCAACATTATTATGGTCTATTGGCAGGACTCCATGTAGGAACTTTAAAACTTGGGCTCAAGAACCTTGTGGGTCCCTTCCCATTCAGATGATTCTGTGAAACTTACTTTTGCAGTTTCAAAATGCAGTAGCTGATGAGAGAACTTAATTTTTGTCATCACTTAAGTGTCAATGCACACAAACCCACTGGGTGAATTAATGGTACAAGTAAGTAATGCAAACTGTGATCACCAATGGAATGTTTCCTTTTAAAAAAGGAAAATCTGAGCTTGCAGCACATTTTATAAAGGCAGTTAAACATTCTTACCTCTTATGTAAAAACAGGAAAACTGGGAGCCAGAAAGGTTCAATAAATTATATGGGATCACATGGGATGTTTCTGACTTCTGAATTCTTAATGTAGATCCAGGTTTCACAGTCCATCCTGAGGCAAAGAAGGCATTCAGGAGTAATCAATCTGGTCATAGTTTCAGTATTTGTGCTTCTTTGGCAATCACCAGTGCCAAAGGCCACTGCTATACTTCAGAAATAAATTTCTCTGATGTATTGCAGTCAATCCTTTCTCCTAGGTTTCATTCAACAGCTCTAGAACTTGCCAGGTGACCACTTACCCAAATCAAAAGCTGTTTGCTTCCTTTTTCAAATAAAAAAACAGGGTAGTGAACCTTTCCTGTTGTGTTTTACATCCAGTTGTGGCTGTCAACCTTGAAAACTTATCTTTAGCCTGTGATACAGGGGTGTTTGTTATATATGGTGCTGATGAATCCATGATTTTTCTCCATGCCCTAGTTTATTGTGGCTGTAATTATTCCTGATCAATTGCTTTGGCTGCAGCAGGCATGCCATGGAGTCACTAGGCATCTTCCAATAAAGAAGTTTTCTTTCTAGTGTTGCCTTCAGGTACATCAAAATGTTTTCTGTCGCCCATGGACTGCATTTTTACATGGCTGAATTGTTCTCACTGCCAAGTCCATGTAGCTCATGTAGGAAAAACAAGAAGTGGTGTATGTCTGGGGAGTGTAGAAGAAAAAAAAAGAAAGAAGTGTTAAGTAAGGAAGTTTGTGCTCATTTTTGTTTAAGAAATAGTTTTCTGAGATGCTCAGCACCTACACTACTTCTGCCTGAAAGAATCCAAAAGTCCTCCTGCTCTTGAGGACCAATAGAGCCTTTGGAATGTCTCATTTCCCATGCAGTGGTCATTTTCCTCATGAGACTTGTGACATACGTTTTAGATCTGAACATCTGGATTCAGATTCACTTGTAATATAATTAAGTGTATCCCCAGCAGAGAGAGAGTTTTTGATAGAAGAAGTCTTTCCAAGAAAGCTATTATACCACTTGTTATGGCAATAACAGCCAGGTTTACTTTACTGTAATGTATATTTATTTTTTTCAGAAGACTCTTGCTGTCATCTGAAGATGGACTTCCATGGCAGTATGTTCCTTAGACTGCTAAATTGTTTTAATACATCTCAGCAAAGCAGTTGTAGGCAAGAGCATTTCACTGGTGATTTTAAAGTCTGTTTGAAGGCAGTATGTGTAGAGTGTCATGTAGGGGAAGAGTCAAATGTTTATTTGAAGATGTGTTTGAATGAATCTTCCTACATAAATTTGCCAGTGTTAAGAAAGAGGGGCTCTGCCCCTTTTAGATCACAAAGGCCTCTCAGTGGGGGTTGGTTTTGGTAATGGAAAAAACAAAAAAGGTTCCAGTATGTGGTGGAGGAGGTAAAATAAACAAACACAATGGATGATTACTTCTCTCCATCAAGGCTTCTTTATCCTTGGAAGCTCAGTCAGTGGTCAGCATGTTTGCCACCCCTCCCTGTTTTATCCAGCCCTGAGCTGTGTCCTTTGACAGGCTTGGTTTGTACAGCTGGGGCTTTGTGGGGCTCGCTGGGCACCGCTGCTGAACAGAGGTGGATGCAGACAGAGCACCTCTGGAAGGGTGAACAGCATCCCCTGAGTTCTCTTGGAGTGAAGGATATTCCTGCCAGGGTTTTCCTCCTCTCTGCTCCACTCCACAGCTTCCAAAGCTTTTTTCAGTAGACCTCTTTTTGCAGTGGTGCTGCTGTGCCTGCCACTGCAGCCTCTCTAAAGGAATATTTGAGGTGCCTTATGATTCTTAAAGTTGTCTGTTCAGAATGGTCTCCCATTTGTTGATCTGTTTTTACCTTGCATGCCAACATGCATTTGTTTGTGCAAGGATAAACATGTGTTACATGACTGAGAGCTGTGTTTTCTTACCTAGCAGCTCCAGCAGTGTCTAGACTTAGTGTGTTAAGCTGGGTAATTATCAGCTGGTTATGATTGTTCTTTTCTCTTGCAATTTTATGGGTATATCTTCGAATCAAACAAAGCAAAAAAATCAACTTTCAGGCAGCTGAATCAATCCATTTACCTACATGAGGAAGAGTTTTGAAAAGTGTTCAGTTGTGCTGGAAATGGAACATGGTTGCTCAGAAATCAGAAGATTACAGATGTGAAAGGGGCTTTTACAGCACTATGGCAAGTGAACAGATCTGTGATTGCACCACCCATTTTTTTAATGTAGATTTTTAATTCTTACATTTTTTCTGAATAAAAACTGGGAAAAAAGTACAACAGTCCTAAGACAATTGGAGCAGACTTCACAATACAGTGGACACAGTTAGTGAAGCAGGAGTCCTCACATCACACCATAATTTTTTCCTGTTCTGTCCCTCATTTGTTGGGCCAGAGGTGGCATGACTGTGGATCAGCTGAAGTAGGAGATACTAATGCAAAACTGCCTGAACACTTGAAAAAAGTCCATTTTCTCTCTTGGAATATCAGAACGTCTGAGTAAAATTATTTTTATTTAAACAATTTTTGTTTTATTCTATTGGTATTTCAGAGTAATTTTCTGAGGCAGTAATTTTCACTAGTTTCTGAAAGGCAACATCTGGGCTTTGGAACAATCTCTTTTCAGCTTTGAAAATCCTACCTCAAATTGCTTATACGTTACAAACGTTCAAATTTTTTGGTGGGTTTTTTTTAGCATAATGGAAAGGCAATAATGTATTTATTCCCTGTGATTTTATCTTCAAGTTCAGCTTGATTTTTCTTTCTTGAGGTCCCCAGGATTATTTGTTCCTGGGCCAAGAACGCACCTGTCATGTACAAACCCTCCAAAAAGGGAGGAGCATGCACATGGATGTGAACAAAAAAGAATAATAAAAAATTCTGGGCAGCTGGAATGAACCTGTTGGAAAGAAAATGCTTATTAGAGACATTTCTCTGCTTAAGTATGTTTTTTTCCATGCACCCCCCTACCACACACACAGATGCAAAATGGATTTCACTGTGTCTGTAGTTCTTAAAGGCACACGTGGTTTCTCTGAGGCCTCAGTTCTGCTCCTGCTAAACTTTAAATATTTAGAGTGATATATTTCAATATTTCAGTGATAGAAGTTCTGCTATCAGTGGATATCTACTTTACTGGCATGATCAGTTTAGTCAGGAAACATACAGACATACAGGACACCTGTGTGCTTGTGGGGTTTTGCTTTTTTTTTTTTTTTTTTTTTGCAAAGTGATAGACGTGGTGCAAATGGGGATGCAAGTGATGGTTGGAACAGGAGTTATGTAATAAGGAAAAATGAAACTGCCAATTCAGATGTGTAAACACCAAGTGAGTACCTTGAAAATTATTTCAGAAGTGCAATTATATGTGCATTTACCGGAAGGAGACACACATCCAATGTAAAGTTAATATTCTGAATATAACAGTAGGGAAATTGAGAGTGAAGTGGGAAAAAAAAAGAAACTTCTAAAAATTTCTGTGTTTCCGGTTTATTTGTGATTACACACAAACTCTGCAGAGGAAATGTTGCTTAGAAAATACTTAAAATACTATTTGTTGAGTTTTAAATTTAAATAAAGAAGGGGGGGGCGGGGTTGAAGCTCAGTGTCTGTTTGTAAGGCACTCGTATCAGACAGTGGCATGATGGAAGAGTGGGAAAAGCTGTGTCATGTTCTACCAAGATCTCAGGCAAAATCCTGGCTCCTCATACTGAAATCTGGGCATCTTTTGGGAGAGAATTCTTATTATTAGTGTTGACTCTACTGAATGTAATTAATCATTTAACAGTGCTTGAAGAAAATCTTACGTCAGCTTGATTAGACAAATACTGTGAAATGACCAAGAGTAAGCTCCCAAAACTGCAAAAGTTTTAGTATTTACTAACTTTTCAAAATGAGCCCATGCTTCCTCAAATTTTTTTGTAGTAAGTCGGGCATAATTGTCATAATTTTAAAGCTGTTTCAACTCCTTGCCTTTGTTTCACTCAGTGGGAATTAGGTGTACATGTCTGTGTGTGACGTATGGATTCCTTGTGCAGCACAGCTCTCCCACTCAGTGTCTGGAGAAGGGCTGACCACTTTTCTGTCATTTTCAAGTATTAGTTTGTACAGTGAAATCTCAAGGCTTGGAATCTAATTATTTGACTAGCTCCTCTTTGTAGCTCAGCAAGAAGAAGAGTGATGATTGCCTAATGTCACAGTGATTGAGACAGTGCTTTTAGCAGGGAGCAATTCCTAAAACCTTACATGAAAATAAAAGCAAAACTCTGCTATTTTTGTGTTGAAAAATTTTAAATAATAATAAAAAGTGTAATAACTAATAAAAAAAGCAAGATGTATGAGGAGCTGAAGAGTCAGGGGAGGTACATTTCTGAAAGGTTGGGGGGTGGAAGGGAAGGAAGCCAGAGTTAATTTGAGGATGCACTGGAAAATAAATGAGCTTGTGGATTTAATTCAAAATCATCCAAGCAGAGTCTTTTGCATGAAAGAAGCCAGTGATCAGGCTCAGTTTACTTGAAACATCAACAATGACTGCATCCTGCTGTTTCAGAGTTTGTGCTGATAGATGCTTATCATCTCTGACACTGCACCACCACCGTTGTGTGTTGCTGCTGCCATAACTGTGTTATCACAACGTGCCTCTTCTGGTTTTAAGAAGTTCTCAAAACTCACAGGTTTTGAAGTTTGATCTCTTAGAAACATGCTTTTCAGAAACTAAAGTCTCATCCTGTAGTCTGTAAAACATTTATAAATGCCTTACTAGATTTTTGGTTCTTTTAGTTGATATACAGATGAGTGAAAAACAAAAGGCTGATGAAGTTGACAGGTACCAAACAAAAATCATGAGAACACATGTTCTCATGCTGAAGCTGATTTTGAATGTATGTCTCTGGGTGAATTGCTGAATGTTCCTGCTTAACACACACCAGTAAGATCCAAAATCTGTATGAGATCTATGAAATAATTAGGTAATATTCCTTACAGTAATAAAATATAATAGATAGGAGTATGTTCATTACCTTCCAAATTCTGTTGTGGTTGAAGGCTGATTTGTTCCAGGCTACAGTATTTCACTAAAAACTTGGCCATGCACAGTCTTTCCCAGTTACCTGCTTCAAAAAATCCCTGAAAAACTTTGTGTAGCACATTTTGGGAATGTTCAACGTGAACTATTTTTGATAATGGATTTTTACTGGATTTGATTTTACAGTGGTATTTTGTGCATAAATTCTTTGCTAGTGCAAGAACATGAAGGTGATAAAATTTCAGTTGATGGCATAGAATTTTTAGAAAGTGTTTTGTTGGGGGGTTTTTTTCAAATTTTTTTTTTCATTTTTCTAATAAAAAAGGGTTTTGTTAACATTTTCTTGAAGGACATTTGCAACAACTTTCTGTTGTTACAACAACTCTCAATTATTAGAGAGTTTCACATCTTGTAAAATGGAAACCATTTACCACTGGAGCTTGCAGCAGTAGCTTTTCTCAAAAAACAGTTTCCACAGTATGCAGAATATCAGGTTTATGTGCCCGGCTGCTGATTTTACGCTACACTTTAAAATGGATAGGGGGTAACAATTTCCCTTCCCATTTTACATTCAGAATCCTCTAAACTGGAGGACTGTTAAAAATTGTTAAAATTACCCCATATGGAGAGGAAATCTGGAAAGCCGAAGGGAGAAGGTGGGCTGGGTGAAATGGAAATTATTGGGTGCCCCTGACCATAGGATTACTTGTGGCAGCTCTAATAATAGAAAACTGCACAGAAATATTTCACAGGTTGTGCTGTAGTGATCTTGGTTTGTGTTAACAAAGTTGACTTGTTCACCAAAACCGCTTTTGAATAACACAACTTATTCCTAGCATAGGTGCATTTTAAAAGATACCTGATTGATATGATCTTAGAAAGTAATAATTAACAGATTATTCTACCTCAGTTTGAGTGACAAATGAGAGCACATTTCATGTACAGTTTTTACTGATTAGCAGATTATGGAGTTTTGCTTTTTTTTTTTTTTTTTTTTTTTTTTTTTTTTTTTTAATCGTAGAATTACTTCAGTGAAGAATTCCACACCAGGCTGTAAATGACTCAAAGATATTGCCAAATGAAGTCTGTTTTTAGTGGTATGTGTAGAAACAAGTCAGGCTTGCAGTTCCCAGTGGGACAGTGTGTGGGAGTCTGCCACCCTTACTCATGTTGAGTAATACCTTATTACACAAGTAATCTTGTCAAAATGAATAGAGTTGGTTTTTTTAAAGGTACTAGTTATTCAGTGTACATAAATAATTAATTACTTTGGGGCCAGAACAGAATGGAAACCGTAGTTAGTGTTAACTGGCACCTCTTGCCAGGGCTGTGTGTAAGGAGAGATCATAGCTTCAGTAAACCTGGGAAGAAGAACTGTTTTATTATTATTAAATGTGATCAGGGATGAGGCAGATGCATTGCTGCCATTCTGTATTAGCTTGTGTTTATGCATCTATACGTGTATGTGTGTGTGCTTATACATTAGATATATGTAGCAGTGCTGCTGTCTGTAATCAAAATTATTTCCTGCGGAAAAGCAGTCTGCAGCTTTCCAACAAGTTCTGTAATTAGAGGTGAATATCCCTGCAGAGAGTCAGATTGAATCCCATTGAAGTTTTTGGACTGGTTTAGCACTTAGTGTTTGGTTTGGACTCGGGCCGTGTTCAGGAGCAAATTCCTGGTGCTGTTGATACTGGGCTGAGGCTCCACACTGCTGCTGGTGCGCTCCTCTTGTCCTCATGCTCTGTTGCCATCTCTGACGTCCAGGGCAGAGTGATTTAAGCCCTGTCCATGAGAAAGATTTGGTTTGTAGCTGCCAGAGAAACTCAAGAGGTGAATGTTTTCATGCCGATTCAGAAACTGGCTGTGCGACTCCAGTCAGGCGCTGTCACGCCTGGTTATGGTGAGAAAACAACAATGCCTCTCTTGATAACGGGAAAAAAAGAGAAGTCTTGCACAGTCAGAATTTTGACATACAATTTAAATCATCTTTCTATGTCCTGTGGACTTGGAGCTGTCAAAGAGCTGTGTTTGAATGGAAAAGCTTTTTATTTCTTTAAAAAGTGTACCAGCTATAATTATCCATAACTTTGCAGGCCTGTTTTAATGCTGTTTTATAATTACAGGTCTTAATGCTAGATTATACAAAGTCATTTATAAATAGTCAGAACAGAGGGACTTTGGGAGTTTTTAACCTGTAGATTGCTGTGGATTGTGGCAGCTGACGGGATTTTGCCTGTGTATGGGGGTGAGCTGTGTGATGATTGATGAATCCCTTAATTAACTCCCAACAAGTTAAGATTTATGGCCTCATATCTTTTTCTCCTGACACATCTGTGTTTGTCACTTTTGAAGACACGGATAAGCCCCTTCTCCAAAAGCTTTTGTAGGTATCTGAAATGTTTCTGAGGTATTTTGCTTAATGTAACAAGATTAGAGTTTTATGACACAAAATTTACTAAATTTTATGGCATGAACAATTGAACAGGAAAGGATGCAGGTTGTGTGCTAGAGGGCACTATCTCCTTGAGTACTGAATACCACTTTAGATTTATTTTGGGAGTATAATCGTGGATGAAATTATCTGAAACCATGAACAAATGGAGATGTAGTTGGGGGACACTTAAGTGAGGTTCTGTAAAAAATAGTAAATATATAAAAAAATATAGCTGTGGAAAAATCATGGAAAGATCACTTTCATGAGACACTGAATTCAAGGAAAAAAAAAAGAAGAATAGTCATATTTAGCAGCCTGAAATTATTTGGATGGAACCAATATGTGTAGGAAACAATTCATGTGGATGTAGTTGTGTAGCTCTTGCTTGCTCCAGTGGGAAAATCCAACCATGCTGAAGTCATTGCAAGAACTCTGAGATCAATAGACACAGGGTATCAATTTAAGCCTAGGAAGACTCTGTTACAAATTGAAGGGCAGTAAAGAAGTGTTTGGAGTGTAATATGAATCACATAAAATATTTGTTGGGTAAGAGCGAGCTAGAACAATGAGGGTTTTACTTCCCTAAAGAAACATTTTTGCTACCAGGAAAAGCATTTATTTGATGAAAATTTAACAAAAATCATGTTTGGGTTTTTTAACTACAGTTTCTGCATGTTAAGGAGCCTTTCTGAAAACAGGTTTTTTTACAGGGAACAGTATCAAATTTGAGTTCATCACCAGAACTAAATGTTCACTTGTATCTGAACCACTTATAAAATCAAATATAGAGATACAGTTCATATTTCCAATGTGTCCATGGAATGGCCTGGGTATGGCATGTGTCCCAGTGCATCACAACTTTGCAGATTTAGGTTCTCTAAAAAATTGCTACTTACCTATTTTTATTCAGTAGAAACGATTAGTGACATTTCAAAATGCAATTCTTCTTGAAACAATTAAGTTGCAGCAGATTTCATCTGCAGTGACACCCTTTTACATTTGGAATCTGGTGTGCTATATTGCTAATTTTCTGAGTTACATCTTAGGGTTTGGGGTTTTCTTTTTTAATCCTATCCATAAATTGATATTTCCTGTTCCACTGTAAATCTTCTTTCAGAGTGATGTAATTGAAAACCATTCCAAGTTTAAATTTGAGGAAAAGATCTTGAAGTCATTGTGAGCTGTAAGTGTTATCACTGAGGGCAGATCCAGGATGTTTGCAGTCCTTTGTTAAGATGGGATAATTCCAGTGCTTCATTAGGTCTAGATCTGTTTAAAAGAGCTCAGTTTGGGACAATGTTGTTACTCTGAATTTAGCTGTGTCCCTCATTGTCTGTGGTGGGAACTCTGCTTGCATTTTAGGTATGGAATCTCTTAAGACCTGGTGTTAGATCAGTAGGATAAACAAGATACGTGAAAAGAAGAGGATTAGAGGATGCATGATGTGGGGACATATCAAGTTTGGGAAACTGATCAGTAAAACTGTAGAAATAATGGAAGACGTTTATAGATGACTTTTTCTTGTTTCATGTTTTCCACTTGGGAACCTCTCGGAGATTTGATCCTTTGCTACTATAGACTTTGATAGTTACTGTCCTTTTGGAAGACATTTCCAAAAGTAGGTATAGATCTATTCATTTATTTATTTTAATCTTCCGTTTTCTTGTGTAAATTTCCCAGATGTTCATAAGGAGAAAGAAATTCCTGTGAAACTGATTTTTGTCTGACTCAGGTTGGCTACAGATAGAGCTGCCTAAAAACAAATTGCATTTGATGTCCGAGCTATCCAGGTTTGTGTATCCCTTTCTTTGAGTGTTCTTGGAAGACTAACACAGATCAAAGCCTCAACTTTGCTGCCTTAGCCATTTTAGGAATTTTTTAGTCTTCTAGGATGGTGATGGGCATGTGGCTTGTAATTTTAAACTGTATGTTTTAGAGACAAAGGGAAAAGTTTCTTCTACCCTTTCCACTATCACTTTAGTGTGGCCTGCAATCCAACCTATAGGTTTTAATTTTAGATCAAAAGCAAAATGATCTCTGTTATTGCGAGTGCATGGAGGTGGACACCTCTATTATCTTCCTTGTCTGTTTATATAAATTCCCTGCAGAAGATTATTTCATCCCTGTCGGGAACAGTGACAAGCAGAAGATGATGATCTGAAACTGTATCTTTGCATATAAAGTTAACAGAAGAGCTTTATTTCAGCGTGATATTCAAACTTTCCTTGTGAAGCAATGTGACAGAATCTGTGTTATTCTAGGTTAACAGCAGTAGGAGTTCTTGACACAGTTTGAGTATATAATATATAATCCAAATCATCAATACAAAGCAAGGCATCTTCTCTCTCTATAATTTATTGTCAGAATGAATTGAAGTGCAGACTTTTGTGCATGGCTTACAATATTTTCAGTCATTTTATCAAATATGAATAGTCTAATGTATTGAAAATTACTGTGAAATAATTGTCTAATGATCTTGTGTCTCTCTCTTTTTTGTTTGCCAAAATTGAGACAACTGCTTAGTGCTGATTTTCAGAGAGATTTTGTAAAAACTCAGGCTTCTATTGTAGTGTTAAAATGAGTAACCAAAAAACTTAAATTCAATAGCAAATGTCGATCTTGGTGCAGTACAATGCAAAATATGAATAATTCACATTAACTTTAGAAGGGAGTTTTATGGTTTCTGCAGAAGGGCTTGAGATCTGTCACATCAAACATAGCTGTAAAATGCTGAATTCAGTGGGCTAGTAGAAAACTGCCAGTAAGAGTCTATCTGGTGATCTCTGTCTTTGTGCATATGCTTTGCTGCAGACACGTAGGTGGGAAAGCCTAGAAGACAGAATTCAGGTAGGATGTATGAAGTGTTAGTCTGTTGGACTAAGGCAAACATTAATAGAAAATACAGAGTGGTTCTCTAAGCACTGGCAATAGGTGGTGTTCAGAACAGGCAATGTGCAGCTGCATATAGGTTCTGGTAAGGATTTTTTTGTCTGAGTTTTTGTTGTTGGTTTTCCTAGGGGTTTTAGTCCTGTTTTTTTCTTTTTTTTTTTCTTTTTTTTTTTTTTTTTAATATAATCTATCTTGGCTCAGGAGGCAAGGCTCAAAATGAGATCATTAGAAGCAAAATAAGTCTTAACAAAGGGCTGTTTAAAGTCACTGTTTGTTTTCAGACCCAGTTGACTGCTGCTAAGAACCATTCCGTGCTCAATATGCCAAATCGTATGGACATGCTCCACCTCACAGCAGCCCCACACATGGTTCAAGAGACTGCTGGGCTTTTGAAATTCAGTCCCTTAACTGTGGAGTGGAAAATAAAAATGGGGTAATTAGAATCATAAATATGAGATTTTTGAGGAGGAGCAGTATTACTTCAGCCCCGTTTTTTTACTTTCGCATACAAATACTCTTCAGTTTCCTCGTTTATAACTTCTCTTTTTTCCCTGTGAAAATTTTCCCTATTTTTCATTTCTTCTTTTGGCTGTGCCTGGAGGATTTCTTCTCATTCCACTTCTTGCAGATGCCCCTGGTTAGCACAGGGGTCTGTTGTGCCATCCATGGACACACCCTGATTTTCATGAACAAAATTTGTCTGCTTTTTAAGACCTCACTGAACCCCCCTCTGTTTTGGAGACCAAGCTGGAAGCATTCTGGGTTCTGTAAGATTTTTCAGTAGTGCTTGGCTTGAATGATACTTGAATTTGCCCATGATTTAAGTTTCAGTGTTTCTAAAAGTTGAAGATAAACATGTCCTATCAGACATTATCAGAAACTTCACAATGTAGGCCTGAATTTCAGGTCAGTATTTCTGTGTGGTTTCTACAATGTGTGCTCTATGTATCTTCCTTGTGTATCCCTTTTTATGTAGTTACAGATGTAAATTTCATTTTCATGGTTTTTTTGGGTTTTTTTTCCGCTCTAGCTATAGATGGGAAGAATTCGATATATAGATAGAAAGATTTGATAGCAGATCTTCATTTAGTCAGGACACCCTGACTTTATGTTGTCAAAAAGTTTAGATTAATAATGTCCAAATGTTTAATTGCTTAACTATTCCAGATCTGCAAACCTGGAAAGATCCTTGCAACATGACTATAACACTCAGTTGCTCACATAGGTGAAATTTTATAAACACAGACGTTTAGGCTTGCTAGCAAGTTCTTTTATTGTATTGTATTTTATTTTACTTTATTTTTTTTTATCAGCTGTGGCTGATAATGACATGCAGATGATTATTCCTTAAGAGCTGAATTGACAATAGCTTGTATCGGGAGACATTCTATCTTCATAGAGTCCCTTGCAAATGCAAAACTAGATGGGTATTTTTTTAAAGGAATTGCATTTCATTATGCAGTCTTAGGTGAATTTTCATGTTTAAGAAGCCAGAATACAAGAGAGTGCTATATTAGTGTATTATTCTCACAACAAACAAGCCACTGTTCTGTTGCTACCTGCTTGGCCATTGTTCCCAATTGTGTATGCTTTGCAGTGGTATTTGGATGGTTTCCTGCTCTCTGCCAGCACAAAAAAGGCATTTCTGTTACAATGGCCCCTAACCACACAATGACGGCATTAAGGATTTATTTGGAGGTTTCATTATTTTCTCCTCTTTTGTTCCTTCCAGGATGTCTTCCAAGCGACCAGCCTCTCCGTATGGGGAAGCAGATGGAGAGGTAGCCATGGTGACAAGCAGACAGAAAGTGGGAGAAGAGGAGAGTGACGGGCTCCCAGCCTTTCACCTTCCCTTGCATGTGAGTTTTCCCAACAAGCCTCACTCTGAGGAATTTCAGCCAGTTTCTCTGCTGACGCAAGAGAACTGTGGCCATAGGACTCCCACTTCTCAGCACAACACAATGGTAGGTTTGCTTATGGTCTATTGTGCTTACATCCATTCTTTGAATTCTGCCTCTGCAGTAGTTTGGCACCCAGATCTGTACTTTGTGGAGTGTACAATGCACAGCTACACGTACAGAACATGCCACAATCATGTGTAAGCTCCTACCTAGCTGGGCTGCCTCTACCCTCCACCACAAATGCTAAAACCACTTGCAGTGCAGACTTTTCCTCACCTTTGCCTGATGGCATTTAGGGTGCTAAAATTTGTTAGCTGCAGTGATGTGAGTTGGAAGTGTATGTGTTCAGCAAACAGCAAATGGGTTTGGAACACTCTAAGTGAGAGTCACGTTTGGCATGGTGTCTGAAACATCACCCTAATGCCAAGTTTATGCAACAGTAAAGCATGAAAGTCTGTAAAAAGGGTAAAAAAAAAAAGAAACTTTAAATTTTGATGACTTAAAAAACTTACATCTGATGTGTAATTCACGTCACAGATCCCTACAATAAAATTTACAGTGCTTATGAAATTAAATCAACCTACTGCTTTTTCACTTGTGAATTTCCACTCTGCAACTGACGCTGAGCACATAATTCATTACATGCAGCAGTCCCGGGGAAGTCCAGAACTGGCTGTGTCTTAAAGAAAAGAAAACAATGCCATGTTCCTAGTGTTGCAGTGTCACTATTATGTGTTTAGGCCCTTGAGTGGAGTACTGATACGTTTTTAGAAAGGCTGAAGGGTGCAAGGAAAGGCATTGGAACCCCAGGACTGAGGCACTTCAGCAAAGCTCTGTTGTGAGCACGCTTGCACAGCTCTTGCCTATTTACAAATTGGCTGCAAACTTTTCTGTTAGTCCCCCACCTTGACAAGGGCACTGATAATTTCTCTGGAAGTGAAGATAATAAGTGGACCTGCATATTTGAAGGCTTTTAAAAAGGCATTGCAAAATAGGTGGTGGTGTGTTCTCATAAAAGCCTGCAAGAGCTCCACATTGGCATTTAAGCCCTTACAGCTCATTATGCATATGTAACAAGCCCTAAGTAAAAAGCCTTAGGGATTATTATTTCTCATAGGACCAAGTCACTGGGTATTCACTGAAGCTGCTCTCCTAAACAGAATAACTCATTGATCCTGATCCATTTTCCTTCCTTTTTTTTTGGGCTAATGCTTAAGCTCAGACAGTGGTTTGGAATACGTAATTTTAGTTTGTGTTACTGCAATTTTATATGAAGAAAGAATATCATTGGAGAAACTACTCATGGGCAGACAATGTCATTATCTTTTTTAAACTTGTTTATTTCTCATCCTTTATCTTATGTTTTATGGAGATGAAATTCATTAATATAACAGTTCCAGCCAGTGGGATGTTAGGATATGTAACTAATGTATGGGGTTTGCTGTATTTTGGCCTATTTTAAGAGAGTGTTTTGAAGATAAGGAATTGTTTCTGACATCATTTAAGTTAATAGATAAACTTGTGATGGCACCAGTAGTGTAGAATCAGACCTTAATGAAGTAAAAGGAGCCCAGCAGGAGTATTTCAGCTACACCTCACTGAAACATTTCACTGCTCTTTAACTGATTTTAACTAACTCTTTGTTCCCTTATAGTTTTTAAGAACAAGAGGTTTAGCTGATCATCTAGTGTAACTTCTGCTATGAAGGCTGTATTTAATATTATGTCAAAACAGTGTGTTCTGTCTTTTTACAATATGAGATACTGATTCATGGGGTGTTTTAGGTAGTTTTGCTGTAGCAGTGACCCAGTGCAGAGTTAACCTGAGGCAGTGTTTACACCGTTGTAAGGGACTAGTTTTGTCTTCATACATATTTAAGAATATTGCCAGTCTGTATGAATGTAACATTTTGGTAATATCTCTCTTTTAGTGAGGACTGTGTTGTAAAAACATCACTCAGGTAGTTCAGAAAGGATGTAGCCTATATGTTTCCAGAAGGAAGGAAGTGATCAGTCCAAATGAGTAAAATAGGCATCATCACTCCCTCTGCTGTTGTGGTATGTAGTTATCAGAAGGAAATCACTGAATAGCATTTAGATGACTTCAGTTTGTGTGCTTAGTAGTGACAAAAATAATTCCCAAAGAGCATTCACTTTATAATATTGCAGAGGACATTTTTATACTGTTTGAATTGATGTTCTGTTGTTTTGCCATCTCTGGGAAGCAGATCCAGGTGTATGCAGGTGTGCACACAGCACCACGGAGTGCAGTCTGATACAGTTTTATTGATAAAGCTCCAGGAGCTTCCCACTTCCAAACTTACACTTTTGAAAAATTATCCTATTGCACTTTATGGAGTTTTAACAACTGCCATCGTAGTGAGACAGCTCAAAATTCTGGGTAAACTTTTACAAGAGGAGGGCAAAATTCCTGTAAAGACATCTTTAAACCTAATCAAAATTAGCAAAAATCTGCAAAGCCCATCTTCCCATCGAAATGAACAGGATATTTCTGAGGATGCTGAAAGTGCAGCCAGAGAAAAGTTAGTGCAGTGGGCACAAACTGAAATGGAGGACCCCTGTGAACATCAGGAAATGCTTTTTTTGTGTGAGGATGACTGAGCATAGGAATGGGGAGGCTGTGGAGTCTCCCTCCTCAGAGATACTCAGAAGTCATCTGGACATGGTCCTGGCTGGCTCTCAGTGGCCCTGCTTGAACAGGGGACTTGGGCCAGGTCTCCTCTGGAGATCTCTATGAGCCTCAACCAACGAAGGGGTCATTTTATCTCAAAGTATCTTTCTCTTTATAGAAGAAACTAGGTATTTATTTCAAGTAGGAAATCTCTTCTCCTCGTAAGAAATAGTAATTTATCAGGCTTAAAGCAACTGCTCAGACAATATTAGAAAATGATAGACAAATTATTTTACCCAGAATATATCCCAGAGTCCCCTTAGGACATTCATAGCAGGCCACAAGCTTTGCAGGGAAGCACTTGAGGATTACAGTATCAGTCAATAGCTCTTTTGAAGAAACTTATTAAAGCTACAGTATTTGGATAGCACAGATAGTTGTTAGCTCATCTGAGTTACAAAGGTTTATTTTACTTGTTTCTATTTGCCTGCCTTTATGTTTTATTTGTCTGCTTTTGCAACTCTCAAGACCACTGATCTCACCAATGGTGTCTGTGTGCTAAATTCTGAAAATGAGAAAAGTCAAGGCTAAAAGTACAAATTAAAGTATTCCACAGGCATGGTGTGTTTAAATCACACCATTCTTTTTAACTATAGAATATCAGTGAAGTGCTGGATGGGATTAAAAAAAAAAAAAAAAAAGAAAAAAGAAAAGGAAAAAGAAAGAAAAAAAAAGAAAGAAAGAAGTACTGAACAAAAGGTCAAACTGGTAAGCTATAATTTTGCCACTCCCTAGTTGTTCCAAAGTGATGACTGTGACAGTACTGGTAGCCCACACTTGTCCTGCACTTTCAGTGGGATTTAGAATTAGTTTTCAATAGTGCTTTAAAATGATAGGAAATATTATGGTGCATTCAGTAGTTTTGTTGCTTCACACTAATAGAAGTTGTGTTTTTGTGGTGAATGAAGTTATTCCTGTCTAACTTGGGAATAATACTAATAACAGCAGTATGACTGGTCAAAGAGCTTACCAACACATTGCTTCATGCTTTTCCTCCACTTGTCCGAAATAAAAGGTTGTTTAATGCTTCATTTGAATTCTCTTATCACACCTATCCTGGCCTGTGCTTCACCTGTTGGTCTGGAATTGTCAGCATATGAATGGTGGTGGATCAGAACAACAAGCGGCTGGAGCACTTAGCTATTATTCAGACCTTCCTAGGAGAATGGAAATGTGAATGCATATAGCTTTTTAAAAAGTCAAATAGGACTCTAATTATACTGAGCTAAAGAATGCATATTTAAATTAAAAAAAAAAAACAACCTCACAGTGGTTTTAGAGAAATTTTAATTTCCAGTGTACCTTTGAGCATCAAGCTAAGGATAAGTTATTGTGATGATACAATGCACAGTGTTGTGAACACCAGTGCTTTTACTGTGCCAGCTCTAATAATGAGAATTTCATTGTTTGGGGAGAGCAGTCTCCTACACTCTAGACAAAAGTGTAATTACTTTTGAACGATGTGGAATGTGCTCAGTTTAATAGCATGGAGAATAGATTCACAAAGATTCAGATAAAGCTAGCTTGGAAGCCATATGTGCAGTGTGGCAGTATGAAATTGTTAGCAGGCACCATAATTACAACACACACACACACGGGCGTGCGCACACAGTTTCACAGTTTAAACTATAAACTGTTGTTTTTGTAAGAGATAGGCCTAGCTGAACAAGACTAGTTCAATTAAAATAAACCAGAAACGGTGGTAGGCTTGCATTTCTCTGGTGTTCTTTCCTTCCTCTCTTAATGGTAAATTGATATTTATAAGATGATGAAATTACATTGTTGGAAACATTGCATTATAAATGTCATCACAGAAGTAGCACATGGAAGCAGTTTCTGCAGATGCAGTTTTGGACTTTTACCAGATTTCAGTCTTTACACTTGCACCATTTCAGGGAATCACTGTGTGGGCTGTTAGGAAAGGGAACAAATGAAAAAGAATCAGTCAAGACCCATCAAGGAGCTGTAGAAGTTGCCCACTGCACTTTTTAGTCCAGACCCTGTAAAACTCTCTGCAGTCCTTGAGGCTCTGCTGTGATGTACCCAGAAACAGCTTTGATAACTTTCCTATCTGCCTGACAAGTATCTTGCATTCAAGTTAGGCTAACCTGCTTGTCCTCCTGGTCATGATCCGTATTCTCCCAGGACTCCCATCCTGTCCCATCCATGTGAGTCATGCTTACATTACTTGCCTACTGCTTGATGTGCAGGTCCTGTCTAGGGCACATAAAGAAAAAAAAAGGTGTCTTCATTCTTGAGGGCAGTCAGGGATCAAAGCCATAGGGCAATACAGGAGCAGTGTGCTTTTATGGAAGTTCCCTCAGTTTATTCAGCCATCATCTTAACACAGTGACTTTTGCATACTTTTGGCCATGGAAAACCAGAGTGGATACATTATTCCCAGCAGAAATCAATGGGCAGAAACACCTGCTGAAGTTTGAGATGACTATTGGTGTTTTGGTCAGACTTTGAAAGATCCAAAGGTTGGTCAGGGGACATTAAATATGTAATGAAGTAAGAAAACTTCTTTTGTTATCATCCCCAAGCAGGAGTGATAAAACTACATTTAAACCAATAACTTGATTAATTAAGACCAGGCTTATAATATATAAATTGCCTGGAATACAGGGTGCAGATGACTGTAGTTTTTAAAGGCCATGAAGAGAAGTGGAAACAGCAGTTGTTTGTTTTTGCTGAAGATCATCTTACTGTGAAGCAGTCATGTTTTTAATGGATTCATTTGAATGCAGTTAAGCAGAAAATAATCAACAGAAAAGTAAACACCTTTGTTTTATGGAAGTGCTGGGAACTGTATGTGTCCATTGTTTGCAAGTGATTATGTGCCTAGGCATCAATTCATTGACTTCATACTAGAAAATATCTTCATTTAAACTTAGTAAAATTTAATTCAAGTGAGCAGTTGAAAAATTCTACAGAAAAGAGGTAGAACTGTAAAGCCCACATTTGGTAGGAATATTCGAACCAGATGGTCTTTCTTATGAGGAAGAGAAAAGAACTATTACATGCCCTAGCAAAAAACTATGTAAGCAAAAAACTTGGTCATCTTTCTAAGCAACAGAGTTAACATCAAAATTTTGTTTCCAGTGTGTGCTATCAGTTTGAGCAGCACTGGGAAGGACTAGGATATGGAGAAAGCCCCACTAGGACTGCAAGACTAGTTTATAGCAACAATCCAAAGAGACTTTTAATGTTCCTACTTGTTGATAAATCTTTTGCTTCCAACAGTCACTCCCTATGTGTGACATAACACAGGTAGGATCTGTGGGATCTTCTCTTTCCTATCAGAAGTCAGACAATAGCTGTGTACTTTGTCACCTTTTCTTTGGTGACAGTGAATCTTTCTGGTGTTGTAGTGAGACATAAACTCTGCTGCCAGTTAAACACCCGATTCTCTCTGGAAATAGAAGTCAAAGAAATGCATTTTTAAATTTTTGTGTTTTTCCTTCCAATGACTGTATGTCGTTTGTCCAGGCTGCTGCACTGTTGAGAAGCTTTTGGCCTTAGGCTGGGAGTGTAACTATTATCAGACTAGAGAGCAGCATACCAGACTTCCATACTCTTATCTGACATACGCCTCAAGACAAAGCATGTGGGAATCCCAAGTTGATTATGTTTTTCCCCTACGTAGCACAAGCTCCTACTTTTGCATACCACCTTGACTCATTTTTGCTTCAGGAGTTGTTAATTCATTTTAGAAATTCCAGAATACTCTTCTTATATCCACAGTGCCTCTTCTGAGCATCTGGTGTGGTTTTCTCCCTTTCTTTTCACTGCAGGTGCAAATTTCTCTCTATTTCCAGCCTCATAAGGGCCACTAGTTTCTGTCTGCTTGCAGTTGTCCCCTGAAAACCTTTTTCTGCCTTGCCCATTTCCCTCCTCTGCTTGCAGTCCTATTTAGCTTAGTCATTTTTATTATTTAATCCATTCTAAAGCCTTTTAGTAAATAGCTCATATGAAGACGTTGCACAGTAAAAATAAGTGTTTTGCTATTTGCTTGGACAGAATGTCAATAAGGTAGGGGATGGCTGGTTTCTGATATGCAGCTCTACTTAGTAGAGATATACCAAACCTAAAAGGCTGGTCATGGTTTCTTTAATTTCAGGGTTGCAAGGAGTCCCTGTGGTTATAAACTCTGACTCTTAGAAGTGCCAGAACCTTCTGCTACCCTTGGTAGTCACAGTCATTTTTTACAGTCTCTTCTCTCACTGTCAGATGTTTGTGTCCATAGGAAGTTACCCAATGCAGTTATGATTTCTTTGTTTTTTGTCCTTTTAATGGATGAGTGATGTGCTCATGGTTTTTGCATTGTCTCTTTAAATGTGATTTCTCAGGTCATACAAAATTCAGTTAGATTAGGCTGTGCCAAGGCCAGCTTGCTTCCTCTAATTTTTCTTCCTGCTGCTAATGCTTTCTCAAATTCACCTAAAGTAATGGTGGTTGTAGTGGGAATGAAAATGTGGCTCCAGGCAGTTGCTGGCATTTAAAGTGTCGTGTCATCCAGTCATGTTTTTCCCTTTCATGGAACTAACTGCTTCCTTCTTGTCTTAAGTACATCAGTGAAATACCACCGCCTTCTCCGCTGTAGTAAAAGGAGTTATTAATTTTCTCTAGAAATTCATGGCTGAAGAAGGACCTTTAGCAAATTAGACTGCAAATTTCATTATGTGTTTACTTAAGGGAGGGTGTCTACCATTGGTGGGTCAACACCTAGGATGTGTTCAGAGACCTCCCCACATGAGGAGATTGATGTGCTGCAATGTTTCTGAACCAACTGATGTTCCAAAGTGTTTAAGAGACAATGAAATGTAGGAAACAAACTTTCTTCAGTAAAAAAAGAGTCCTTTATGCCTGGGGTAGCAAGCATGTATGAATAGTTTCGCCAGCCTCATTTCCAGATTCTCTTTAACACCCCAAAGTTCTTTGTTTCTTTTTCTGGTTTAGTGGCAGTTGTGTGGTCAGATAAGGCATTTTTACCCTTTGCAAAGGAGAAGTAGACTTGGTGAATCCCATTAATTTAGGATCACTAGATAAACCAACAAAAGTAACTGAGTGGAGTTGTGCCCAGTTTAACTCAGGATAGCATTTTCCAGAGCAGTGTAAACAAGACTGTAATTATATGTGGAAATATTCTGCTTCAGCATCCTTTTTTATTCTTTTAAAACCGAATCTCCCCCCAAGAAAAAAAAAAAAAGAGCTCTAAAGATTAACTTTCTGTAGTTTGTACAGGCAACAAGCAAATTACATAGATTGTCTAAAGCATAGACCAGTAAAATCTAATATCAGACTGTTATAATCTTTATTTACATTGTACCCCGAGTATGATTTATTTTTATACAGACAGAAAAAAGAAACATTCTTGCCCCAGAATGCTTAGCTTATGACCCTGTTCCTGCAAAATAATCTGGTTGATTGGAACCTAATGCTGATGGTAGCAAGAGGGAGGGAAGGAGAGGTCACTGACTATAACTCCTTCTCCACACAGCTTTTTGTAGGATTGGAGTTTGATGACAGAAAATAATAAATATTATAGCAAAAGGTAAAATCCTTCTGACATCTCAAGTCTGAATTACTGGGGTGGATTGTATGTGTATCTCTACCCTAAGTCATGTCAGAAGTGGAAGCTTGCATTGCTTATTAATACTGCTAGCCAGAAATAATGCAAAACATCCATGCTTCAGACTCTCCTCTATGCTGATTTTCAGATGGAATTTAAAGCGTGTGTTTCATCTCTATGACTGTAAGTGAAACTTTCCCCATTCCCTTTCTTTTCCTTTTAAATTGCTGCAGTTGTAATCAGGAGATCTGCTCAGCTTTGGATCCATCTGTGTTCAAAAGGACCAGTATTTGCTGAGGATGTGCAGGTTTCCAGAAAACAACCAGATACGAATGCAGAGCTTAGCATTTAGGGTTTAGGTCTCTGTTAGGAGCAAGTTAGTTTCTTGTACAATTTTCAGTTAGATTTATGGAGTCTCAGTGATAAATTTCTGGTGATTATTGGAGTCTTGGTGCAGCATGAGGACAGTTTGGCTTTTCTCATAGAGGAAAGAAGTTATTTCCTCTCACAGAATGGAGTTGGCCGCTAACACGTAATCCAAAGCCATGTAAATCTTAATGTCACTTCTGGAGTGAAGATTCAAGGGTGAAGTCTCCTCAGTCTATATGTTAAAAAAAGTGATGTTCAGAAGTGAGCTAGTAAATTTAGCTTTATGTTTATAGTTAATGGAAGTAAATAGGGAATAGTGGAGCATGATTCATTTTGTCCTAACAGACCTTGTAAGTAGGTCAGGGAACTCACACCCTAGAAGTGCCTATTTTTCTTCATAGGTTACAGCTGGAGCTTAGGGTGTTAAGCTCAACTGTTGATCCCTATAGTTTATAAATCTGTGGTTAGATAACTTCAACCAAAAAAGCCTTGAGTGAGAGATAATTGCCTGGCCAGAGCATTTAATAATTTGTTGTTCATAAGTAAAAGTTTGCTATATAGTGCTTAGCTCTGTTGGGGATAGAAAACATTCTGCATTCAAACCACTCAAGTCACTTGAGTTTGTGGCCTGCATCTGACTAATGATAGTGTCAGTTCATGGTATATACTTTCCTTTTATAAATATAAAATCTGCAAATATCTCCCCCTCCTTTTTTTTTCCTAAATTCTTAAATTCATATTGTCTTTTCAGAGACAGTAGCAGAGTGTGGGGGAGAGCAGATTAATCAGTCACAGTAGTCATATCTATAAGCCTTGTTTAAATTCTCCTTAAACCAATTTGATAAACTCCACTGGAAAACAATTTTCAGAATTTCCTACATCTACAAGCAGAGTTGCAAATAGTGTGATTCAGTCCTGCAAAGAATACATCTGTGGCAGATGATGTACTTTTCCTGTTTGCTTGTGGCCAGTGTAAACTTAGCTTTTGGGCAGTGACCATAGCTTCAGTTTTGAAGCTGTCAACATGAGTATTGGGTAATATATTGACAGAGGGCCACAGTGAATTCCTGAGCTTTCTTTGTGAATAAACTAATTTGACTGAAATACGCACTTTTATATTTAGGATCTGTATATTGCTCTGTAAAATATCACAGAGTTGTTTGACTTGTAATTTGACAAATGTTAACAAAGATGGCAAATTTTCAGTTTACTGGGGGAAATTAGATGTTATTTCCAGTTTCTAGGTTGTTGATTTATCATGGGCAATTCACTTCTGTCATCTATGGCTGTGCTAATGCAATGGAAATTATACTTGCCCTTCATCCATGATGGTCTGTGATCTCTCAGGGTTTCTGCACTCATGGAGATTATTGAATGCCATACGGTGAGATTGGGGTTCAGTTCACCAAAGTTTAGGCACATAAAAACTAGGTGTTTGGGCTGTATTCACAGTTTGTGTAAAAAGATAACCACCCGCCTAGAGCAACATTTCCAATCCTAAAATAAGCACCCAGGACAAGAAAGATTAATTACCCTCTGAAAGTGCTTGTCTATTGACTATAGAGGGAGCCTTGATGACTAGTTTAGACTAGGTGTCTGATTTGGGGCTAAAATTAGGTGAGAGTAATCCCATTCACAGTATGTGGTGTTAAAGAAATAACGCATGTTGCTGTGCAAATATTCTCATTTTTTCTGTAGAAGTGACTATGTTCTAGTTCATCCTTTTTTTGGGGAGGTGTTGGTGGGGGGTGTTGTGTGTGAATATTCTATCAGAATTCTTTTTTAACCAATACTGATGGTGTTTAGTGGAGTTTTAGGAATTGGATATTCCCTAAAAGAAAACCTTTTGTTGTATATCTATTAGGTAGTGTTAAGTTCAAATAATAAATAACGTGTTAGTTAGCAGCATGTATTGGAGAATAAAGAAATACAGAACACCTTAAATGGGCTATTTTGGGAAGATTCTCTAAGTATTGAAAAATGGCATTAATTCTAGTGGGTTTCCCCTTTAAAATTTATGGAATTACTAAATGTTGTTAGAAATTCAAATGCTTAATAAAGCATTTGTCTGTCTTAGTATCAGCTGCAATGAACATCAAATTTTATTGTTCAGTTTAATTGATTACAGAGAACATATATAACCTGTTAAAGATTTGATTTCACCTTGCTTGGTCGTTTTTACAAGTCCAAATGCTATGCACAGGCACAGTAGATAGACCTAACAATGTACTGGTTAAGAAACTGTAGTTAAATTGCAGCCTTACTCTGTAGAAACCTGTCTGCTGCGCATTTTAATTCTACTTATGTCCTCCCCTGTGTTTAATCCAGAAAATGGGTATATGTACATGTGCACAGCTTCACATTTTGGCACCACGTTTGGTATATTGTGTGCTGTGACTTGTATCGTGCCTGCAGGCCATAGGAAAATGACACAAATTAAATGTGAAATAGGAGGAGACATAATTTAAAACTTGCATGTTCTAGAGATGCAGTATGGCATCTGAGAGTTGCAACATATTGCAAAAAATTCCCCCTATTTCCCCAACAAGAAGCCGGTGTTTTCAGCTGTGCAGGCTGCTGCAGACACAGGCAGCTTCCTTGGCTGTTTGCTGGGAATAGCTGTCACTGCCTTTTATTTGAGGCACTCTCATGACCACTGCTACACATGCTCTGTCTCCTTCTTGTCCCTGTCTAACTGCACAGGTCGTGTTCTGCTCTGCCCTCTTCTGTGGTTCTGTAATTATATTTACTTTACATAGACATGTGAGTTCCCTTTTCCCTTTTACATATGTTGTTTTCCTTCATGCTGAGAAAACTCCACAGCCTGACAGGGCGCTTTTTTTTCTTTCCTTTTTTTTTTTTTTTTAAGCACTCCAAATTCTATCCAGCTTTAAACTCTTATGTTTATAACCCTGAATATCTCTAAAATGTCTTTACCTAAAACACTTTATGGTTTTATTACCAGGTTTATGCCAGTAATAATATTCACATCAGCTTTCTTAGGGATAATCTTTAAGCAGAACCTAGCAAGAAAGGCTTTGAAAACTATCATTCCCAGGAACGCAAATCTCGGAACATGAAACATCGGTTTAATCGCCCTCTCTGACAACTTAACACGACAGATTGAAAAATACAAGCCGATATGGAAGTGGGATCAATGGATTATCAAAGTCCTAAACATCTTTTCTTGGGTGGGGGGGGGGAGGAGGGGAGCTTTGGGGTCCATTGGCATGCGTAAAACATGAAGTTTGCATAGCTTACCACAGATCCGCTGCTGTCTGACTGGCAGGGAAGTTGAGAGGAAGAGAGAGAGATTTACATGAGGGAACTCAGGGGGCTTTGTCACGGCAATTGTATAAAGTGATATACAGTGCAAATCGACTCGAGCATGTCCCTGGATAGCAGGCGGTTTACAGCCTCTTCAAGCAGAGATTACTGCTTTATCTTGTCATACTAAATTAACGTGGCAGCACACTGTTAAACAGTGGTGACCTCTTCATCTGTGGAAATTGCTGCCTAGAGGAGAGATGGTATTTAAGACTCTCTCTCTCTCTCTCTTTTTCTCCCCTCCCCACTTTTTCTCTGTATCCTCTTCCCTTCCTCCCTGTCTCCCTCTCTCTATCTTGTTCTTTTTTTTTCTTTTTTTTTTTTTTTCTTTTTTTTCTGCAGGGCCCTAAGGCATTTTTGGGTTAGGTTGTAACATTAAAGACAAAAAGAAAGAAAGAAGGGGGGAAGGGAGAGGCTTTTAACATCAAGGTGACAACAGCTATGTGTTAATTGGGCCTTTGTTGTTTGATTAATAGCCACTTTGGTGTAGAATATTAAGACAGTTGTTTGGACAACTTTCTAAAAATGACATGTCCTTTCAGTAAACTGGGATTAAGCGATGTTCTCTGGTCTGCACATTTTAACTCCTTATTGTTATTGCATTTAGTCCTAAGCTTGCTGCTCTTTTGGAGCAAGCATTGCATCCAACACTCCTGGCACCATCCTCGGCTGGCATGGAGTGCCAGAGCTCTCTCCAGGGGCACTCCAGGGAGCTGCTCTGTGGCTGTTGTTATTGGGGGTCAAGGTGATGAAAATACCTCTGCAGTGTGGTCAAGCTCTTGTGTTGGGCTGTATTTTAGAATTGAAGGATGCTCTGAGAAATGCCATTGAGTGGGAAAAGGGAAACAACCATTTCATTGGGCCAGCAGCATGATACAGAAGAACAGGAAAATTAAATCTCCTGTCCCTTCTTTTTCAGTAAACTGAGTCAGTTAAGGAGAGGATGCCATTTCTTCTTCAGACCAGGTTTTCTCTTCTTGATTTTTTCTATTTACTATGCAGTGCTTCACTGTGGGTCCAATCCAAAGCTCTTTGAAGTCACTATAAAGACTTCTTTGTCTTTAATAGGCTTTGGATCAAGGCCCACATGACCTTAGGCAAATTATTGCAAATCAGTGTTATGAAGTGCTTGGAAATTTGCAAGCATACATGTCCGAAGTATTAATTTTTGATATACTTTAAAAAGCAGTTGGGAGGCCAGGTGAAATCAGGTTGGCCAGATTGGCCTTAGAGGTATCCGTATGTGCTGAAAATGGAAATGTTATAGATGCATGTTTGGGTTAAGGAGGCTTTCCCTACCTCATCCTGTGCTGACTAATGAGTGTTTAACAGGTTCTCTTCCTGTGCTGTTGGGGTTGCCAGTTGACAAGAGAAAACACTTTCCCTTCCAAAACTCAGCACTGACTCTGGAATGCCAGAGGACTTCGATTACTTCAGTCATATGAAGATGGCTGTAGAAATTTAATTATATGAGACGGAAAAAGACTTCAAGATGATCTATCTTGGATTTTTCCCTGCTGGAGACAATTGTTCCTTACTGTGAATTTCTTGAGCTGCCACCTACACAAAGATTCATGCAAAATTCTGTGCGTTTTGTATGTAACATTTTCAGAGGCAAGTTTTTTATTCACTTCCCTGGGATGCCAGCACAGCTTATTTTTGCAGCAGAATATTTGCCATTTCAGATGCAATGTGCCTGTGAACACTGATGTTATCATTGCTTTCTTTGGTTGAATTTTGAAGGCCATTGAGCTAAGCGTTTATACTAGAGATATGGAAAGGACTGACTTCCTGATTTATTATTTGGAGAAATCAATGTGTTTGATAATTTATGTACAGCTTACAGAGGCCACGTAAGTGGCTCATGAATCGATCAGCAGCCAGCAAAAATGAAAGCTAACGAGCTCATTTCAATAGCAAGTGGCTCATTAGCAGGTAGGCTCACTGATCTTCCAGGGTTTCCAGTTCAAAGTCACATGCTTTTTCCATCTTCTCGGAAGAAGTATTTTCCTAGCAAAGAACAGAAACAGAAAAAGAAAGCATGGCAAGGTTTTGAACGTTTTCTCATCGCTTTGACATAAATGTTTACAGTAAATGCCTGATGCTGGGCTGGAGGGGCAGCCATCTATCTAATGGTCTTGGCCTGTGCCCATCACTGTAGTTACATCAACTCTCAGCCTCTAAAATTGAGTTTACTAGAGAATTAGCAGTATCTATGGAAAGAAGAGGATAGAGGCCTTTTCTGGGTTTCTGCATAGAAATCCCTATGTTACCAGCACAGCATTTTCAGTCCAGATTTTCTCCAGCTCAGATCCCATGTGTGGAATGCTAGCTGGTAGGCAAGATGTCCTGTCCTCCATTCCCAGTCAACACTGGTACCCATCCTGGATAGATAACACCAGGCCTGTGTTTTCCTCTCTTCTGGTAATATTTGACACCTTGTTTGAAATACTTTGGTCCTCCCAGGAAGATTTTTTGTGGGGTATACACAAAATCTGTTTTGTTTAGCTCGGTTGTTATTCTTCATGGTAGAGATACCAAGCACTGAAAGAACATGGGAATGAACCTTCTTCTAGGAAGTACTCTAAGGGTCAGTACTGAGAAGTATGGTAGATTTTATGTACTAAGGCTCATAAACATGCCTGAGAGCAGGGAACTCTTTTTAGCTTTATGCTTTAGTTAAGTGTACTGGTGTCCAGCACTACTATTTTTTCTTCTTGTACTAAAGAAGCAAAATTCTTTTTTAGCCTTTTTGAAAAGTAAACTCACTGCTTTAATCACCAAACTTCTGATTGAATGTTCTTGAATCCTTATGTTGCTTGTATGTATAAGTATATATGTAAAAATATTTAGGTGTGTATATACAAACACATGTATTTCAGCTATCTCCTTTAGACATGAGGAATACACCACTCCTAATCAGACTGAAAAATCCCAGAAAAACAGTTTCTTGACAGAGTTGCCTGAGGCTTTTGCAAAAGAGGGACTCTCGAAACATATTTTTAAAATATTTTAAAAAAAGACAGATTTTCCAAATCTCAGGAATAGATTTTCAACTGCCTGATTTGGCTTGAAATGAGTTGGCTGAATCAGTTTCTTTTTCTTTTAAGTAAGTCTATAAAGCTTTGATGAATCTGGCTCATTGTTTAGCACTTATCTCATGAGTAAAGCTTGAGAGGTTTGGCTTGAAACTTACCAAATCACATCTTTGGAAAATGGCCCAAGCCTATTGATTTATCTGGAAAAAAAAAAAAAAAAAAAAGAATCCGGAGCAAAACACAACTAAAAAACCCTGATCCAGCTTAGTGAGTAAGTCCCTTGCAGATCTATAGAGCCCCTACTGAATGAGCACATCTATTTCCTACCATTTTTCAGCCTTGCACTTCATGGAACTGTAGGGCTGAGAGGGATTGGGAGAGGTCATCCAGTCCCAGCTTCAACCCAGGGATCAGCTGTACCAATGTAATTTCTTCCAGATAATAGCCTGACTTCTTGAAGTTACTCAAGACAAGAGACTTAGAACCTCCCAGTCTGTCTGGCCCAGGGTATTGCTGTCTCTTCCTTTAGAACATAACTCCTGTGTAGTCTTTCCTGCATCAGTTTTCTCTCATTGATTCTTGTCCTAGCCACTGCAGCAAAAGGAAATATGCTCTTCTCTACAGTAAATGTTTTTGTGTTTGAAGAGTGATATCACATTCCCTTGTCTCAAACTTTCCTGTCAGTGTATGGGACTCTTGTTTCCACCATGTTTTTCTAAAAATATTTTACTGTATTGTTGCTTCTCTGGAACTACTTACAGTACAATCTTTCACATTTTAGCAGCTGTATCTCCTGCTTAAAAACAGATGCTTTTCCATTAACGACAGTGATATCTGCAGTAGGTGCATCTGAGATGCTACTGAAAAGCTCTAATCCCAAGTGAAACAGACTCTGGGTGGCTCAGACACCATTTTATAAATGGTGCTGTGTAGATTTGTTCAATTAACTTGCAGTTAAATCCTCTCTCATGCATTTTCTGGTGGAAGGAAATCTTTGTGTGCTGCTCTCTTTTGCTTAGGTACCTGGCAGAGGACAAGTTTTGGGGCTGCTTAGCTTTACTGAGCTCTGGGTGCAGAGCTGTTGATAGTAAAATGGATTATAGTGCCTCCTGCATGTCCAAAGAATTGTCAGTAAAGTCTGACTACATAATCTTTTCTTAGCGGGAGGAGGAAAAAGAAATTTAGTTTCCAAGACAAGGAGTTGGCAGAAGGGAAGTCTTTAAAATTTAAGGCATTTGATCTGGAAGTCAATGGGAAAAAATAAACATTAAGACCTCACGATATCAATTTTATGAGTCAGGTTTAAAAAGTACTCAGTCCCCTGAACATGATTGTTTTAATATCTGTAAGGTAAAGTGGGCAAAAGATTTAAAATCATGATCCATTTCCTTTTTTTATCTTCAAGGAATAAACAGTTTGTACAAGCTGAAATAAGATAACTAATATAATGACAATTATGCTTTTCTGTATGCTATGAATGTAATAAATCCTCTATTAAAAAGGCATTATCAAGTCAATCTTTCTGCTTTATTAGATGACATTTAGTAGAAATTGACCTTGATGTCAGGCAGCACTTCCTGTTCCTTTTACTGTGTTCTGGGCTACTTGATGAGAGAAAAGCCTCTTCCCCTTAAAGTAATTTTTTCTCCCTTGTCTCTTGATTTTTACATTTGGGCTTCTCGCCTTGTGACTACCAGAAAGAAGGCATGAGCTGGGTGAGCTGTTTGTGTGCATGAACTTGTTGCATTTTTACAAAGTAGTGAAGTAATCTGAAATGGAGAGCAAAGATGAGGAAGGGGGTTCATTTGCTGCACACCACTGCTTTTTTTGGAGCTCTGCTGCAATAACTGCAACTCCAGTGGTGAATACCTGGTGATTTTTCTCACTTGTGCATCTGGGAGAGGCTGGAGATCAGTCTAGGGTGTAGTTCAATAGAAGGATGTGCTATACTGCAAAGGAAAACCACTGTGCAAGACAAGATGGCAGTGATGGACAAAATTTCTAGTTGATCATGATAGAATCTTCATGTGGTAGAGCTGTTTCCTTTTCACTCTCCTTCCAGACCCTTTCTGATACAGGATTTTGAACAAACTTCCTGATCTTTGGAAGTGCAAAGTGCTTCTGCAGTAAAAAAGTCAAAGTAGCTGATGGCAGGTGACAGCTGCTGATGAGCAGCTCAACCCCATACTTCAGTGCAGAATTTGGGTAGATTCATACAACATAAAGGTGTTACAGAAATTTAACAGAATTAACAGCCACCACATGTCTCGTAATAAAAGAATTAATGTTCACGTGGTGGGAAAATGGGAATATTGGGAACAGGAGTCATCCTTGGGCTGTAACTAAAAGTGCAAAAGAGTAGGTAGGGCCAACCTCTTCAGAACTCTTCTGAATTTTCTGCATGCATTTTTGCGGGAATTCTTTGGAGATTACTGTAAATACAGGATATTAGCATGTATTATTTCTGAGAAAGAAGATGGAAATAAAAAATAATAATAAAAATGAAAGATCTGAGGTTTTGTCAAAGCCAGTGTGAATTAAGGTGCAGTCCATTAAAGTGGATGGCTGTGTTGAAGCTGACTGGAGGATATGCCACAGGAATTGTGATGGGAAATAGCCCTTCATCACCGGCAAAAGATCAGTTTGTACTGTTACAGTTTCCTTTTTTTCTGATTTATCAGTTCTCTGTCGGGTAGTCTTTTGAACTGTTTTGATAAATAATTGTACTTGTGAAGGTTAATGGAGTGTCAGTCCCTTATTTACTCTCAAGTCAAATGTAGTGCATGCTAGTCAGAAGTGTAGGTCGTGCTTCATGACTAGCTGACCTTAATGCTTTAAAGTGTGGTTATAGTCTGATAAATGACTGTAAAAATGACATTAGAGGGTCCTATGTTTTCTGTCTTGCTGTGGCTTTTGAGGTCAAATTTAGTTGCATAAAAATATGATATTTCTATTAATTGGCTATAATGCTATAACTTAACCCAGAGTTTGAAAATATGCTGTGTCTTTTTTTTGCTTCACATCATTCCTAGTAATAAACACTTTTCAAATGGTACTTGACTATTTTGTTGATAATATGTCTGCAGAGCAGAGTCCAGTTCCTCCTTCTGTGGCTGTATTGAATCTTCAGTACTGAGGGCAGTTAAAAAAAAATAGTCATTAAAGCAAGCAGATAGACAATGACTCAGAAAATACATGGGGAACAAATATGTTGAATATAGGTGACATTTTAAAGTCACTGTTCTGTTTATCCCCATACGTAGTTGGACGTTCTCCTGTTACAGAAGCTGAACACAAAAACTTTCATCTAAACTTCTGCTAGTCTGTGTCAGTCTCAAATTAATTCAGCCTTGCAGTCAGAAGAATGACCAGCAATTTCCAAAGGCGTTTGTTGCTGTCTGCTTTCCAGTTTATTTTCCTTAGTGTCTTCACTGGATATTGTGTTTCTTTTCTGTAGTGCTTATGTCCTGAAGTAAAATTTAAGATTAAATGCTAAAATTTGAGGCGTTTTAACAGCTGAATCTGGCCGTATTTTGTTTATCACTGTGCATAATCTGAGTTCTTATATGATTCTGTTACTTCCAAGGAAGAAAGTTTTACTTTGTATTAAAGTGAATAATAGCTGACATAAAAATCAATAAACAACAAGGGCTTGAAATCAAATATGTTCAGGAAGTGAGATTTCTAGAACAGTTTAATCTTCTGAAAACGTGAACCCATTGTTCACTAAAAATATCTTGTGGATTTAAATGCAGTTTGCTCATGGGGATCTTCTGAAACTCTTGCTGTGTTGTTCAGTGTTCTGGCCGCCTCCTGTAGAAAACAAATGTGCTGAGATCTGGAAAACCATATTGATAATCAAGATCTTAATGGGAAAAAAGTTTACAAAAAGTTTGAGTATTTTAGGCAGTCCTCAGAAGTTCTCCATTCAGTCACTGAAAATGTAATTCGGGTACTGCTGTTTGATTCCATGAGCCTTCCTAATCCCAGGTTTTCTCCTTTGAAGGGGATGTTTTGGCTGATTTGGGTAATTGTGATTTATATACCACCATTCTGGATGAGTGTGGGGCTGGGTTCAGACCGGTTCTGAACTGTTCAAACTGGATCCAACTGCTTCAGAGTGATTCTGACTGATTCTGACTAGTTCAAACCTGCTTGAATTGGTTGGACTCAGTTTAGAGCTGAAGTTGTGACATGGTGTCATTGTAACATCTTTTGGCCCTCTCTTTCTGAAAGTTTCTCTGAACCTGAAATTACGAGACACTCTGTAATGTGTGAATAGCAAATCAAATAAATCAAAGTATGTTGAGAAGAGCATTATATAAATGTGTGAGTGCACCCTCTAGTTCTGTCAGAGGTGCTTTAAGGGGGATTGGGTGCCTTTCAGAGGGACCAGTCTTACTTTTATCTCCTTGTAACATACAAATAAGCTCTCAGCATAGTTCCTCTCTATAATGTCATATGCACGTGATTTTCACTTTTACTTCACGTAATTGAGTCTGTCCAGGCAATTTATTTTTCAAATTTAAGCCATCCCCCCATACATGTACATCTGAAGATTAAAAAAACTGAAATCAAGAATTTTTACATAACACATGCTTAAATATGTGTACTGTAAGTGTAGACACTCATAGAGCAGAATAGAAGGGAAGAGGAAAATAAGAAAACCCTTCAAAATGCACTGTAATTTCTTTTAATGTATATGAATACCTATATATATATAAAGTGTGACTCAAACCAAATACCCAGTCTTTGTGTTCACCCCCTGTGCTCAAGGTCTCTAGATGCTCAATAGGAGCTTTTAAATTATTTTTCCCTGTTTGATGTTGCTGAGTATAATGAGTGCATTGTGGAGTATGTTTTGTTAGAAACTTTCTGTACATCAGCTTAGTGCTGGTAGGCACAGTGATACCTGGTTGGATCACATCATGAGACCCAATTTTATTAAATTTAAGAGAAGAAAGGTTTTGTAAAACCATACTCTGTTAGTCAAGCAATGCTTCCTCACCATAAGGCAGCCTTACATTCTTTCCAGTCAAAGTGGAGAAAATTGTGTCTTTCTTATTTGGGTTGGGCAATTCTGTGGGTTTTTCAGCATCACTTCATGATGACTGAAAACTACAGGGAATACTCAGAAATCAGTGATTCAAAGAGGAATTTGGAGAAGAAAGGCTATTTCCAGCAAAAGTTATTCATTCTCTGCTGATGGTGGGTAGTTGGCTGTGACTATAGAAGAATTGATGTTCCTTGGGGTTTTTTTAGTTTGTTTGTGAACATGACGTACATCAGTGCACAAAATTAATTGTTAAGGAAAATACGTTGTGCACTTAGTCATCTACAGGGATTTGATTTCTTTAATGAAATGGTATAAGAGAATGAGAATGAACTGCGTTAAAGCTAATAAAGATCATTTGTATTACTCAGAATAATTTAGGTAAGTGATGAGAAAAGGGAGGGAAATTAGCCTTTCTGTACAGTTTGCTTACTGTGTAATTCTTAATCAGGAATGTCACAACATCCCTTGATATCATCTTATCACAAAGGTTTCTTCATGGTAGGCAATGCATGCTGCTGACTGCAGTTTACAGAAACAGAAGAAAGAATAACTCATGTGCAGAGTGAGAAGAACTGTGAATCTGTCATAAATTAGAATTTATTAGGGTATTTTGCATCACTCAGCCACAATCTAAACTGGTGAGATCTGTGTGCATTTTTAATCTTGTTTAAGCTCTGCTTGGGTGAGCATTGGTATGGGACTTAGATGGTAAAATGACATCATGCTGCTCCCTGGAGTAGACCATAATGTTACCATTTGAGGTGTAGTAAGACCCAGGAGAGTGAACAGAGAATTGGTTCTTGATAACCCTTGGATGCTGAATGTGCTCTGCCTTTCCTCTGCTTTGGAACCTGGCAAGTCAGCTCATTCCATTTCCTAACTTTTTCTAGATACAATACCACAGAGATGTTTTGTGGGGATTAATTTAAAAAAAATTCTGAAAAGCTCTAACCTGTATTATGTTTATGTATCAGTGTTACATTGATTGACTTTTGTTATATTAATCTTTCATAATTATCCTGATATATTTGGAATTTTTGATCAAATACAGTCCTTCGCAGTGCGCAAGATCCAGATAAGTTTGATTCCTCCTCTCTAAAATGTTATGTGGAGCTGTCTTTCTGTAAAAGGATTTATTCTCTGCTTATAAGCACAGAATATATATATTCCTTTTCTTTTTATATCCTGTGCAATCTTTCTTCCAAAGGTGAGAGAACTACTTTGGTTCACACTAGAATTCCAAATTCTGTTTCACTAAAATTTTCTAATGGTTGTAGGTAAGAAGAAAATCAAGTTATAAAAGAGCAGAATAGATGAAATTAATCTTTTGGGGAAAACAGGTCTGTTAATTACTGTTAAGGAGGATTAAACCAGTTACTGCCTGGAAAAGTCCTGTAACATTACTTAAGAAATGTAAGAGACTTAATATTCATTGCAAAAATAAATAAGACTAACATTCTGAACCAAAAGAATTTTCTTTTTTTTAATTCCTCTTCTTATACTGTAGTAAATTCCAGTGGAGACAGTGAGGCTATTTCTCAAGTAGCTATTCCATTTTAATAAAGTTATGTTTTCTGGCCATTCTTGAAAATGAAAACTTCCAGAAGATTGCTTTCAGAAGAAAGAAATAGTGTGATGCTAATCTCTGTGGAGGCAAAGACTATTTTGATGATTATTGTCTTGTAAGTCTCGTTATAATCTTTTGAAAAGCAGAAGAACAAATACAAGGTAAAAGTAGATAAACAGATGTGAATTGAGAAGGCTCATGAAAAATACACGTGTATAAAGCAGAACACAATTATTTTAAAAGTGTAGTGGATTTAGCCAAATACCAACGTTTCACAGAATCTTAGCATGTCTTGGATTGGAAGGGACTTTAAAGACTGTATTCCAAGGCCCTGCCATGGGCAGGGACACGTTACTCTATCCCAGGTTGCTCCAAGCCCCATCCAACCTGGCCATGAACACTTCCAGGGATGGGGCAGTCACAGCTTCTCTGGGAAACCTCTGCCAGTGCCTCACCTCCCTCACAATAAGGATTTTTTTCTGTATATGTAACTTAGATTTCCCTTCTGTCAGTTTGAAGCCGTTGGTCCTTGTCCTGTCACTACAGTTCCTGCTGAAGTGCCCCTTCAGATGCTGAAGGTGCTTTGAGGTCTCTGAGCCTCCTTCTCTTCTCCAGCCTAAACAGCCCCAGCTCTCTCAGCCTGTCTCCACAGGGGATATGCTCTAGTGCCCTTACCAACTTCATGACCCTCCTTTATGTAGGACATGTGTGAGGTTCCTTATAATGCATGAGTGGGCTGAGATCTTTAAAAGTATCAAGAACAAATGACTTTCAAGTGATTGATTATTGCAAATTGCATGGATTTCATTCTGGAGGTATGCATGCATTGAGCTGTGCTTCCTTCATACAGTCTTTCAGGCATCTCATTTGAATGTTCCAGGTAAAGTGGCTATAAAAAAAGAATAAAAAGTAATGCATTAAGATTACACATTGATACAGCTGCAGCAAGTAATCCAGAATACAATAACAATCTAGATCATCAGTGAGAGAAAGGCACTTGGAAAACTGTAATGCTGAAAAATGCTTAGATGTGTTAAAAACAAATTGGATACGAGCTTGTCTTGTAGCAAAACAACAAAAAAGGCAGTAGCAAGGCAATTGTCCGTCTCACAACTCTGCTAAAATTGTATGGGAAATAGTGTGTTCAGTTCTGACCATGCTGGAGGAAGAGGCAGACTGGAGGGATTTCAGATGCAAGAAACACATTATTAAAGAGCTGTGGGAGCTGACCTGTGAGGGAAGACTGAGAGAATAAAGCCTAAATATGGTCAGTAATAACAAAATAAGTATATGCTAACTGTTCCAAAAAGACATGGATGATACAAGCTCTAAAGGGGATGAAGAACAGTGCAGTGCACTGGAAGAAGCAGCTGTGTAAGAGTTGTGGTGAGAAGGGAGGTGAAGGTGAGGAGGTGTTTCAGAGCAATGAAAATCTTCATGGTAAGAATGGGAAGCCTCACTGTCCTTCTGAGACATTCTGCTAGCCAAATTAAAACATCTGGGACACCACCAAAAGCGAGGGCACATAAGGTGTGCCCTTCTGTTACAAACCTACTTTTGGTATTTGCAGAATCACCCTGCCTTAGTATGAACGTGAGCACAGGCCTTTGTGGGTGCAGGATGCTTGCTTTTCTTCTGCTCCCTGGTTTGGGGGGTTGTTCTTCCCAGACAAGATACCCTCCATGTGAGCTTCAACACTGAGAAGACAGCTGCAACTATTTCAAATGTGGCTTTTCTTTACTTTCAGCCACCCAGCCAAAGGAATGAAGTGAAATAATCTGTCTGGTACAAGTTTTTGTAGGCTACCAGAGGACAGATGAAGTAATCTGACATCCCTTTCCATCTGAAAACTGCAGTGAATTGAAGTGTGAAAGCTGGGAACAGTCCAGGAGCCACTGCTGGCCTGTGGCATTCCTTTTATCCTGAGTTCTGTTCAGATAGTCCTCTCCCCTTCTTTCAAGGAATTAGCACAGACAATGGGTTTGTTTCATAGTAACGAAGCTGGTGATCAAACTGGCTTTGACACTCAACATAGGTTTTATTACACTCACAAGCCAGAGTTGTTGTATCTGGTTATTAAGCTTGTATTTTTACAAAGATAATCGTTTTATACTGCATGATTTCCAAACTATTAGAAGGATTTAACGTATGCTGAAGCCTCTACCAAGCTGTTTTGATAAGCAGTCTTATTTTTTGTTTAGCAAGGTCTTACGGGCGATCTTTAGTCCCTCAGGGAAGAGCTCATAAAAGTCTTAAAAGTGCTTTTGCAGAGCTTTATTTATTATTTTTAAGCATGAAGATTGCTAGCACAAAGATAACAAGGCTCTTATAGTACAACATGTTCTTTGTTTTTGCAGGTTATAGCTAACATATTAGGAGTTCTCAGAATGCCAGTTTTGTTTGTTAAGTGTTTTGAGAGCAAATAGATGTACTATATTGCGTTATTTTCTTAAAATGGGTTTAGCTGGAGAAAGAAGCAGTAGGAGAGATCTGGTCTGAGTATGGGTGTCAGGAATCATGTCACTAACCACATTTACCCAGTACGAAGCAGTTGAACCAACTTTACTATATTTAATATCTAAGGATTTGCAGATTCCTTTTATATATGGGGAACTGCATTGCAAGAAATGGGACAAAGAGGTAGACTAAAAAAACCCACCAAAATATAGACCACAGAAGAAAATAATTTAAAAAAACCCATGCTTGACATTCAATATAAAAAAGTTCTAAAATTTCGCTCACAACATTTCTCATATATTTTTACTACAAACAGATCCACAGTTTGCATGTAATTCTTTGATTTTTAATAAATCCAGTAGAAACAGTGGGATATGCAGTAAGAAGTACTAAACTTGTGCTGGACATTTGGGGATGGGCTGGAATGCAGAGCAGCCAGAGGAGAAATGTTTGCTTTAAAGCATGGGTTATCAGATTGTGCTCTGTGCTAGAGATAGTCTGATAATGGTCTGGTGAAGAGGCACAGAGAGTCACACAGTCACACTCTGCTGGTTCCACCTCTTTATTTTCAGACACCTATAATAAAGTCAGTGAGAATTAAATGAATATGTTTATTATTGTGCATTTTCAGAAATCCCACTAAGGCACTATTTGTAGATACTTAAATCCTTCAAAAATCTGTTCCTATGCTCTCTAAATCTCAGAGGATAAAGTTAGAAATCAGTACAAAACGGATTATAAGTTACTCCTTTTGTGTGCATGCCACCCAACAGATTTTTGCAACTCATCTCTAAACCTTGTAGATGTTTGAAGTTTTCTCTTGCTCTTGTAGTCGTGGCAGAAGTCTGAGTATTGTGGTATTTAGAAAAAATCAAGGCACATTTCAGTGTTCCTGTCAGATATTGTGGGGTGGCACTTGATATATGAGAGAATTCCCAATTTCCGGTTTTAGGTGATTGGGCTGTAGTGCCCCACAGAGTAATGTAAGAGTAATATAAGGACTGAATATTTATTGCATCAATAAAAATGAAAACACAACCACTCTGAGGCTTTTGGCCAATAATCACTAGGCTTCTATATCAATTACATAAAATGCCTCAAGCTGCAAGAAATATTCATTAATATCTCAGTTTACATGTGGAGGAAAAAGGTGAAAGAAAGGAAAGTGTCTGATGTAGCAGACATGGATATCAAACACTAGAAATACCTGTTAGTCTTTGCACTGAAACCTCTGTCAGTGTATCTTCTGCTCCATCAAGAAGAGGTCATTAATTAGGTACAGCACTTGATGTCAGATAAATACAAACTGAAGGATAAGAGTTAATAATGATTGCTAAAAATAAATAAAGTTCCATTACAAAGTGAAATTTTAACATACTAGAGGGAAAACAAGATGTCATCAGGATTACAGTCTAATAATTGGTAGTACCTCCAAGATACGAATCATGGAGTTCCAAATACATTGTGTCAGTAAAGCTAAATCAATATTTGACTTGAATGTATTTCTCTTGATGGTAGTAGCATGGTCACAGTGCATCTCCATTCACCTTGTTTAGTTCACCTAATTCACGTAAAAGTCTTAGTTCTCTGCCATCTCTTCAGCTGACTCTCCTGAACCATTCACTTCCTTCTTCACTCTCTAGTGCATTTGATTTCCTGTCATCATTAAAACCACAGTCCTAGGAAAAGCATCAGTCTAAGGATAGTGGTTGGTTTGCACGGATCGAATTGCAGACCCATAAGCTTTGGATGTACATCCTTATATGATGCTCTTAACCACTTCTATCCCTCTTTGGGTTATGTGTCAGTACTTACTTCCTAACAATGTGTTTATCCTCTTCCACCTGTTTTCCCTTCTTTGATCTTCCATACAATCTCCTGTTTGCTTACTCTATGCTCCACTGTTTCCTTTTAAATCTCCTTGGGATCATTCCTCCCCACCACCAATGAGCAATTTTACTACATGAAGGAGACTTACAGACAGATTTAAATACAAGATAGATGGAAGGAAGCTCTAACATCTAAAAAGCCCAGTGTCCACTGGGATGCCTCATGGAATATGTGTTTCATCTTCCTGAAGGTGCTTGGTTGAGAGCCACCATAAACCAGGCAGGTTTTTGGTAACACCTGCTCTGCAGCCCCTGTGACACAGAATGTAGGAGACAGTTTTCCAGATCACTTATGTGATTTGAAAATATGATTCCCATTGAAAGGCAGTGGCACTTACACTCCTGAAGCAAGTTAATTACATTGATTAAGGCAAAGATTGTAAGTGGAAGGTTAAGAAAAAATTAAATATCATTCTTGCTTTGTGAATATTGTGTGTCTGTTTTGTTTCTTTTAAACGTTAACAAATACTGGAAATGTCAAGTTGAGTTTTCTCATAATTGCTGGTAGGCCTCCTGTGGGCAATGGAAGTATTTCTACAGCTTCCAGATTTTCACTTGAAGTAGCTGTGCTGTTGAATCTTACGTATAGATACTTATTTCCTAAAATATTATTGGGGAAAATAAATTTTAAAAAATAGGAAACAGTATTAAATTGCTGGAGAATCATTTGTCTTCAGAAGAGTGAAGTATTCTCTTTTCTGATTATCTGTTATGTCATACTGTTACCAGCTTCCTGGTCACTATGGAGACTATAAAATAGATAGGCCGACGTGTCTAATGTAGAAAGCAGAGAAAAAAATCCTGCCTTTGGTCTTCTTTACACATTCTAAAAGAGTGAAGTATGGGCAAAATTCCAGCTTTGAAAAAAGAGAACCTTTTCGGTTGCTTTCAGGATCACAGGCTTCTTAAAATCAGACAATATCTGTGCTTGTTTTAAAGACACAAGTATTTTATTCCAGGTGTTTTTGGCTGCAAAACCAGCAGCTTGATTCTCATGATATCTTTTTTTTTTTTTTTTTCTGCAGATGCAGGCTTCATGCATACCATATGGTGGTAATTAACAGTTTCAGACTTAGTTCTCAGTTTTCTTCTGCTTCGATTCTTGGTTGGTTTGGGACAAAATTTTAATGTCACAGAAGCAGAGTGTCTGAGTTTAATTGCAGACAGGAATAATGTGCATCTCTAGATGAGGAAGGAGAAGATGAGATCTATTTAGAGCACTAAGAGATATTTTGGAAATCTCACCGAGTACAACCTGTTTCTTTTCATTAAGCCTTTAAATGTTCCTCTGTAGAGCTGAAATAGGCCTCCCTTGGACCCTGGAAACAGAGGGAGACAATTTGAAAGATACAGCTGGAATGAGGAGTTTCTTTTAACAGCACAATGTTTGCACTTTTTATGAGAGCAAGGGTAACATTGTGTAATCTTTGAAAAAAGATATTGCTCAGTGAGGACAAGTCCATTGTCCAGTGACATGACTTTTCCTGTCAATCACAAAGGTGACAAGGGGGCTAGATTAAGTAAAGCTTGCCCAAGATTAACAAAGGAAGATTATTGACCTCATTCTGAAAGGGCAGAAGCCTGTTTTATCATTAAACCTTGGAAGAGGTATTTCCTCCATAGGTGGAAAGCTGTTTGGCAATATCGAGGCAACTTTCTTGTAAATGAACAGGTCTTCCTGTGGATTCTAGCTTGGAGCAGAAGCAGAAGCCACGAAACGTGGGCCAGTCCTTTTTTTTTTTTTTTTTTTTTTTTTTTTTTGCTGTTGCTTGGAGGGGAGAAAGAAGGGCCTAGGGTGTTTGCTTCAGCAAGATCTTGTAGGTCCTTGTCTGCCTCTCTGAAGTGGGAGATCAAGAAGCAGCAGCATCAGGTGTTTGGTGAGTACCATCCCAGCTCAGAGTTGGAGGAAATGTTGGGCCAGCACAAATTAGCACAGCAATTTGTGATGCAAATGAACGATAGAGCCCCATCCACCAGGCAGCTGCTGCCTGCATAAAACTGCTACCAGGATTAACAGTGCCAGAGGCTGGAATGTAATCAAACTTTAACAGGTGAAATGGTTATGCAGCTGAGAGAGACTGTTCTCCAGGAAAAGTGGTAACTATTTTGGTGGAGAGACGGGTCTTGGGTGAGGCTGGATGGACTTATTTGTAAAATATCGGTAGTAGATATTGATATTTCTTAATACCACTTTACAGTGTCGTTGGTTTTCTCTCAGTTAAACTGAAGAAAGTCATGTCGATTTGTCCTTTTAAAAAAAAGAACCTGCTAAATCTGACTTGTTGGGAGGGAACTTCTTCTCAGGGGATTAATTTTAAACTGTTGCTGACATATCTTTCTTGCCATTAAGCATTTCTCTGAGTGTTTTCAGGGGGATAGTTAAACTCTTGTATGGAATATCAGAGGTTTTCCTTTACTTGAAGTTTTTTGGCTTTGTGCAGCCATTGACATGAGCAGGTTTTATGTGGTGGAAGTATCCTTTCTTTTTATGTGCTAGAAGTAAAAATCCAGACCCATTGAGAGCTTTTTCACATCTCCAAGTAATGGCATAAGAAAGAACAGACTAAAAGAGAGGGGGGTGAAGTGAAAGCCAAGATAACTGTTGCATGTTTCACGTTGTTGTTGTTGTGAATGACAGAATAAAAGGATCCTGGGCTTGTGGGAAAGCAAATTCTGGAGCTGGTGTGCTGGAGGATTACATGTGGAAGTGTCAGCCGCAGCAGGAGCTGGGGTGTGCTCTCATCCACCAGTACAGAAAGGAGAGGATTCCTCTTGGATTGCAAATCACGCAGTGGATGTGTGATTGCTACAGATCTTTCTGAATGAATAATTCACTGGTGTACTGTAATTTAGCCCGCTGAGATGTGATTGCAGCTGTTCCCCTACTGTATATATGTTTTGATTGAGTCTTAAAGCCCACAAGTGTATAAATAGCCATGCGTGTGATATGCAAACACTGCATACATGCACACCTAACCAAGTGGTCTAAAGAAACTTTTTGGGCGGGGAGATGGTTTCTTGATTGTATATTTTAGTACACAATTTACCTTTAAAAAAATCTGTGTAGAACACTTCCCTTTCGTTTCTTATCCAGCTATGAAGTCTTTCTAACTCTGGTATTATAAATTCTTTTAGCCAATATAGTAGCAGGAGGGTATCTCTGTTATTAAGGAATTTATCATTCCAAGACCTTTATAATAAAAGAGATTAGTTGTGCCTGTTTTACAGGTAGGAAACTGAAATGCAAGGAAAAAAAAAGTGGTATTTTCCATGGTTTCACAGTGCATTTGAAAGAACTAGGAATTGAGTATCCAGAGTTCATGATGCTTTATTCACAGAATACTGTGTTGTCCCCCTCACAATTCCTTTCCTCAGAAAGCAAGGCAGAGTTTTAAAAATACTTGTGAGTTTCATTTGAAAGCCAAGCAATTTGTGATTTTGAAAACCATCTTATATTACTTTGCATAATCATTCAATCCTTGTGTTCTTATGCTTCTTCTCTTATAACAAACTGGATATATTTGTACATAAAAAACCCACTTGCGTGTACCCCAAATGTACATGGAAATAGCAGCTGTGATACCTGAGGTTTAGGCAACTTTTACAAGTACCTTGTGTCTATGACCAGTATGTAACACACAGGAGCAGGAGTGAAACTCTTTGGGACCTGCTTTGGATTAAAACAAGAAACTAGTTCCTGGTAAAATGAAGAAACACGCTGTTCCTATACGTGACTGATGGCATAGGTAGATTTAAGAACTGTAACTAAAGATGATATTTGGCTTATCTGTCTCAAAGTGTGAATAAGAAAGCAGCTTTTAAGATATTTCCTCTTTTAGCCTTGTGTGTAGGAAAAAAAATGCCACTTGGTGATAATGGTTTTGAATTTTAGATAAAATCTGAAATGATGCTGAAGTTAACCATTTTGCTTGTTTAGATTGGTGTTAAAATCAGTTTATTCAAGTCTATATGTGAAAAAAAAAATTGCATTTGGCTTCAACTAAGTTTTGAAGTCCGGTGTTAGCAGCTAGAAATTTTCCAAGTGCAGAACAAAAATGGAGGGAGGTTCAAGAGGAAAAAAAAAAAATGGAGCATTTCTGTTGATTTGAGTTGGAAAATTTTTTAGGGCTTGGTCAAAAGCTCATTGACGTCAGTAGAAAGTCTCTCATTAACATCACTGGGTTTGGTTTTTGGGGCATATGATGGCCCAGATTGTAATCTCAGTTAAATCCGATTCTCTTAAGGAATTTATTCACTAGTATAACACATTCAAGCTGCTCAAAACTGTTTGCATTAAAAGTTTTCTTAACCATAGGTTATCTTTTTTGCCACAACAAAATAGCCTGTGAAAGCAAATATATTTTCTTTAATGCATGTTTTCCATGCAGCTTTACTCAAATTTTATTGAAATAATTTGTAGTAATTTATGTTCTGTTTATAAAAGTATTTATTTTTTTTCTAAAATACTGTGATTTATTAGAGCAGAGACATCACAATTACTCAAAAATATGAAGTGATAACAACAAATCACTAATACCAGTATGTGTGCATATTTATAGATATATGTATCACCTCCATACCCTCTGAACTGAAGTGAAAAAATGAAAATAATTTAAAAATTATTAGACTTCTTCAACTAAGTCTGAAACTCATATCACAAGATGATCCGGTGGCTTTTTTAAAAAACAATATTCATTAAACAGCTGGAGTACAAAAATGTAAGGTCATTGGATTGTGAAAAAAAAAGCTGGAAAATCAGATCAAAATAAAAACTATATATGTTTACAGCATTATATTTTATGCAGTGTATAGCTCTGCTGCAATCCTTCTTTGGAGACATTGACCTAAGTTCTTCAGATACAGATGGCGCATATTAGCAGAGGAAAAAATGATTTTGGGAGATGTGTACAAAAGGGTGGAGTGTAACAGACACAGAAGGAGAAGGTATCTGTGCAGAGAGCGTTGCTTTATGTTGGAGGAGATGTGGAGGAGAAGGCTCTCACGTTAATGAAGGCAGCTTTGAAGATGCTAGAACCAGTTTTGCTTTCCATTGAAATTAATGAGTGCACCTCTGTGGACTCTCACATGAGGAGGGTTGTGTGCGTGTTCCAGGAAGTCACAGAGTTTTGCCATTGTGCTGCCAGGGAAAGTCATTAGGAACACCTTTGTGAAAAAGTACTGTTTCTACAAGAAATGAAGGTTTAAGACAGGAGAGAATAAAATTAGGAAACAGAAAGCAATTACTTTATCCTTTATAGATGGAAGAACTGCTTGAACTGTGAGTAAAAATATGTCATATGGTGAAGGACATTTAATGTTTTGTTGCTATTTTATTTCTTGAAACAACTAGCCAATCAAGTACTTTATAAAGTCAGGAAATTAATGGTCCTTGTAAAAATTGAAGGGTTTTTTTTTAGAAAGAGAGCTGTAAAAGAACAAACAATTACAGGTAATCAATACCATTGTTATTAGGAAACCTATGAGAACAACACTTCTTCTCAATTAGGGAAAAACTGTATTTTATGTTTCTCTCTTGCAAGCTGATCTTTGTTCACTCCAGCCTGTAATCTTGGTTTATGCTTTACGGATAGGCTTTGTTCTGGGTGTTTTTGAAGCATTGCATGCCTTTTTTAAAGGTTTCAACAGAAGAACAAATAGCAATGAACTCAAAAGAACAAAGGATTGTTCTTTCTTCCTTTCCGTCTATTTTTTACCCCCCTTCTTTAAGAAAAGAAATGAATGTTTCATCTTGTTTTTCCTCCCCTTTCAGGAAGTTGATGGCAATAAAGTGATGTCTTCATTTGCCCCGCACAACTCATCTACCTCACCCTTGAAGGCAGAAGAAGGTGGGCGTCAGAGTGGAGAGTCCTTGTCCAGCACAGCCCTGGGAACCCCGGAGAGGCGCAAGGGGAGCCTCGCCGATGTCGTGGACACCCTGAAGCAAAGGAAAATGGAAGAGCTCATCAAAAACGAGCCAGAAGGTAAGGCCTGGGAAGCTGGCCAAAATTTTCTGTGTTCTTTTCTTTTCCTCCAGATCCTTTGGATACGTATACTTTTTAATCATGCCGTTTTCTGCTCTGTTTGCTCTTCCTTGCTAGCAGAATTAAAGATTTTACGGTTCTTCCCTATGTTAGAGGTGAATCTTATCAGTGTTCCATCATAGCTAGCATTTTTAGCTTTTCCCAAAAAGAGAATCTAGTGGTCTTTTTGTTACAATTGCAACCTCCACAATATGCCTGCAGTAAGCTAGTTTTAATCACCTGGGAGCTTTTACACCACTACTCCCCTCTCCCCATTTTTAGAACTAAAAGGAGTATTATTATCAATGTCCATGTTTTTGTGAAATGATATAGTGTGCGTGTCATTATTTGAAAGGTAAGAAGCTAAACTGAGAATTCATGAGAGCCTTTGTGTGGGACACATCATGGTCTGTTTATCTCTAGTGCAGGTGCTGTGCAGACAGAGGGAATAATGCAGGTGTTTATGTGTGGCCAGAAAGTTTCAGCTTTGGCTTGTAGGTGTCATTTCTGGAGAACAGGTGTCTTTCTGAGACCCTCTCTCCAGCTGGTGGTGATAGGACTTGTGCTCTGTGGGCTGAGGCTAAGACCAAAGATTAGGATTTTTGGGTTTTGTCTGTTTGGGGCAGAGTCAGAGTCCTGACTGGAAGATGAAGTTCTCATTATGCTCTCCATAGGTATCTGCATGCATATTTACAGCTGCCTTTTCGGGGCACTGCGAGCCAATTGTGCGAGCCTTGTTTCCTAGTGCACAGTGATGAGTCTCTTATTTTCATTTACACTCACCTACCCTGTTGTGGATATATCTATTCCAAATGTTCAAAAGCAGGGCCCACCTCAGTGCTAAAGCAGGAAGTGACAGCACCTACAAGAAAATTTTAAGGACAACCTGCATACTGGAATGAAAGTATGGATACAAACAGGCTGGCACACACACGAGCATGACAGGATTTTAAATTAGGCTTTTTTTGACTGGAGCATGCAGTAAGGGTCTGCTGGGACATGAATTTTTTGTCTAAGCATTTTTTTAATATTACTTACAGCATTTCTTTTGCATTTAGGTTGATGTAACGGTCAGTGCCATCACATACTTTGTGCCTTTGAATGGGAGAGATAGTGGGGGGAATGGGTGGGAAGGAGACCAGGCTTTTATCTGAGAGAGGAAAGAACAAGGAGTTCTGGGCAATGTATAAATACTCTGTTGAGTATGAGGTTGTACAAGCTGCACAGACTCCATTAAGGAAAGGCCACAGATAGACATGAGAATGGTTACAGAGCTTGTGCATTATCTCAGCTCTACTAAAATGAAAATATACAGTACAAACAAAAGATCTACAGCTTTGTGAAGAGATTGGGAGAGAGAGGAGGGGGAGCAACTGAATGTTGGGCTTTGCAAATGTGCGCAACAAAAAATCTTTTCTTCCCTCTAGCCATTGTTCTATTGTCTTTCAAAGGCCATTAAATTGAACAGCAGGTTGTGATGAAAATTTCATTAAGCCCTAGTTAAATCATTATGAGGGTGCCATATTCATGTCTCTGCTTACTCCCCATCCAGGAAAAAATGAATAGGAAAGAGTTGAGCTTTTTTTCCCTTTCTCCTTAAAAGCGAACTAACAAAAGTTCAGAAGTTAGAAGAGAATGGGAAATGGGACATGAAACAAAAGGAGGCCAGAGAGGTGAGCTGGCTAGGAAGAAAATTAGACTTGCATAAGAGCATTGAAAGGTGGTGAGGGACAAATACATCATTCTGACAAGCCTCCCTCCCCCTTCCCTTCAGCCAACATGGTTGTTTTTAGAGTGGCTAATTAAAAAATATATATTTCTGGGTGCAGATGGCTAGACTGTTCTTAGAGGTCCTCTACAAATATGAGTTCTTTTCCCTAAATGAGTTATATACTGATGCAACACAGTGTCTTCTCTGTTTGAGCCTCAGCAGAAAATTATTGTCATGTCTTCTTCATGTAGGGCCTAAAGTAAAATTGTCAGTCATCACTGGTTGCTAGTCAGGTAATTAGCATATTAATGAATTTCCCTGTGAATAAGGTGTTACAAGTGGGAATCTTTGATAGTACATGTAGGTAAAAATGCAGCAATTTGTGATAAATGCATATTTCAGTAATGATTTTTAGTCTTGCTAGTTTGTAAAGCTTTGTGGGATGAAGATCAAGAATCTTGGTTAAGCTTTGCTGCATTATGTCAACAAGAATAATATAATACTTTATTTCCCTTCGGGAAGAAAGGGAAACATTTGCACCAGTAGTTGAGGTTTAATTAAATCAATTTCCTGTGAATCTTTCAAAGACCAGATATGAGCCAGATTCCCATTTCTCGATGTACTCAAAAGTTTATATATTATTTAACTTGTACAATGGGCTGTGTTTGCTCTCTTTTTATTGTTTGAAATAGTCTTCTGAATTGCTGTGGGAAACGTGCTTTTCAGACATTCTCTCAAATGGCCTGTTTCTTCAAAATCAGAAAAAAGGGAAGGGCTGCATAGACAACTTTAGGTCTCAATTCAAACCCCATATCAGTCAGGGAAAGGGCTTCTCTTTTCTGAAACGGGCTTTAAGGACAAGTGAGATATTCCAAAACATTGATAACAGCTTTGAGTCTTTCTAAGAAACTTTATCGATACAAGGGAAATGGTTTTCTTCAATTCTGTTTGTTAGAAAATAAAAGTAAAATAGCAATTTTGTCAGTAGATGACAAGAATTTTTACATTTTAAATGTACTGCTCAGAGTGCAGCGATGCACACCTGTACACGTGCACGCATGTAAACACACCCCTGTACTCACACCTGAGCAGATAAGGAAAGCATCACACTTCATAAAAGTGGTTTTCATGTCGATTTGCTGTATATAGATACCCTTGGTTAATGTGCCCCACACTACCCACTTTTCCAAAAGCTCGTCACTTCCTTTTCCTCCTTGGATTATGAGGGTTTTTTTTTTTGGGGGGGTGGTGGGGGTGGTGGCTGTTTTTATTATACTTAGCTCTAAAGCTCCTTGCTCTTTTTCTTTTTCTCTCTAATTTTGCCATTTTCCTGTTGCTGGCTGAAAGTATGTGATTGACAATGAGTCATGCTGACACAGAGACATAAGTGTTTCAGTGGATCTAAAACTTGCGGAATTTTACTCATTACTAATACAGTGCTCATTTTTCTTCTCTCAAATTCTGTGGAAAAATCCTTACATGGAGCTTTAGTATTAGGCCCCCAAAGGCATAAACCTATTACTGAAGTCACACAATGTTATTTTACATGAAACATTCTGTCTTTTCTAACTTGAGCTTCAGAAGAGGAGTCAGTCCCCTTTTATTCCTGGTATACAATAATGAAGATAATGGAGTGGGTTTGGAGGAGCCTTATACACTGTGACAGACCTCAAGCCCTTGCCCTGAGGGTCGTCTGCCGACCATGGGATTCCTTTTGCAGCTAAAATCATTAGGAGAATGAGATACAGGCATGTTTTTCTTCTGTTTTCTTCAGGCATCAGAGGATGGCAGAGACTCTCTGTCTGTCTGTTCTCCTCATTTGTTGAAATGAAATGGAAATCTCTTTGAAGTCACTGAGCTTGACACAAGTTTGTAAAAGAAAAGACCAAAGCAACCACTTAGCTTTTCCTTGCACTATTAATGTGATTGGATTGCTGTATTTTAATTTATGGCCTGTGCTTGTGGAAAATTAAATCTCTGAAATCTCTGTAGCCTTTCCCCTAAACGTATGGCTTGGCTTCTGGAAAAGAAAGAGACAAGCAAGTAAATTCCGTCCTATTTTTAGAATAAGCTGGAGTATTCTTTGTCTCTTTACATCTCCTAACTTTTCATTAAGACTCAATCTTCTTTTTCTATTTTGGCAGTATATGGTTTTAACAGGTTATGTGTCTATTCATCTTTAAAACCTTCATAGTGGGTCTTCTGAGGCCAGATCCATGTTGTCATGTGGAATTCTTAGGAATTCTGTATAAAGAAGGATCATATGAACATCTACCTGATGACAGGGACTGAGCTTGTGAGCTTTTGTGGGTACAATCATTGATCTGCATGGCTTGTTCTCCCTTGATAAAGACCTCAGAAACTCAGTTCATTTGGGCTGTTTAAATGAATACTTTGAATTTTTCATAAAGATACATACACAGATATACATACATACACACATACACACATATAATGTATGTATTTAGACATAAATATATATGAACACACACACATAGATAATTCATTTATTATGTTTCATATTTTTCCTGCTCCCAAGTTTTGATCTTATAGTCCTTAGGTATTCAAAGGGGGAGCAATTAATCTCAGCTGTTTAGTAAGAAGGGAATATGTGTGTTTGCAGAGCTTTAACAGGCAATGTGAGTACTAGAGCTTCATGTATTATAGTAGGCAGCAGTGCTATAAGTAATTACTTGTCGTGAAAAAAGGGATGAGAAGAGCCTCTTGGGCATGATTTTTGTCTTCTGAACATCCCCCAAAGGCTATTTGTGTTTGATGTTTAAGTTTACATTATAAATCACAACACCTGTTAATGTGGTAATTTAAATGGCTGTTGTTTAAGCAGTTCTGTAATCTGTAAAAGTGAGCCATACTGAATTCAGGCTCTCTAGTTGAAGTACCTCCTAACATTATCAAACTTTTAATCAGCAAATCTTGTACAAAAAAAATCAAGATGTCTCCCTCTTTTTAAGCCATAAATTCCAAAGCAGGCCATTCGTGGGCACAAGAAGGGTGGCCTTTGAAATGCAGACTCTTGTTTTTAAATCACATCTGATGAGATGGGGAGAAATAAAGTGCACAGATTCAGGAAAGGCCTAAGGCTACTGTAATTGGTTGAGGTTTAAAATTCTTTTATTTGGTTCTTCACTGCCCCTTTGACAGAATACGTGTTGAAGAGGCTTTGTAATGCTTTTTCCACTGAAGGACAAGCAAGGGTACTTTGCAGTTGAGTACTTTCAAGTTTTGTTCGTACACTCCTGTTGCTGTGGAAGGATGCTTCAGGTGCCTTGTGGTTCCATGTTCATCTCTGCAGTCTGTCACCAGAAAATGTGTCTTTTCTTGTAGAGCAGGCCAGCATCAAACTTCCATGAGCTTCTTTCAAAGACCCTGCCATATGGAAATATGCCTTCATATACTGCTGATACAAATAAAAAATAATTAAAACATTTGAGAGTTTATTTGTGAAATAGGCCTATGTGAAGAGAAGGCCCTGTTAAATACTGTAGCTTAAATTTTTATTAACAAGTGCTTTAACTCTAGAACAGAGGTAGCCTAGTTTGAAGCCTTGCCAGCTCTGACTTGCTCAAAGTGAAGTTTATTCATTCGTTGCCTTCAGTTTTTAAGTGTTTTCCTTCCCAACAGTTTAGCCTGATAGTCACGGTTTATTTCAGTGGATGTTTTCAAAATTTGCTTAGATTCCCTTCCAACTCTCTCTTCTTACATCCTCAAAGGTTTTTAGCTTTTGGATTTTTCTTCTTCCTTTTGATAAAGGCATCTGAGGTGCTGATACAGCATCTTAAATACAGAAGAAAGCATTATGGTCAAGTGAGATAGAGGAAACTACTGCTTTTGGAGAGAAGATGCAGTCCCTCTCTCCCCCTCCCTGGTTCAGAATGAAAGTCTTCTCTGATGAATCTCTACAGTTAAAATTTCTTTCTTTCTAGGTTACGTTCACTCCATAATATTGAACAAGCAGGAGCCAAAGCAAAATGCTTTCTCTTTTCACTTCCCAGCCTTAACAAGACAACATATAAGTGGTTCAGCAAGGGGAAAAAATAATTATTTGGGCTCCTGTCTACCTTTTATCCCCCAGGTAGCCAGACTCTTCACCAGCTGTGATTCATTTCAGTAGGGGTTCTCAAAATTTGCTGTCACTTTTGACCCCCTGTCATTTTGCTGTGCGTTTCCCCTGTTGTATTCCACCTAGATCAGTTTGCACTTAGCCTTTGGTTTTTGTGTACTCTTTCTCTTTTAAATTTTATTATTATTATTATTATTATTATTTTATTTTTCATTTCCCCCTCCCCTGGAAAAGCCATTAGCTTTCTGACCTTCATTTCAGTCCTTGGATAACTGCTGCAGAAACCTCTGCCCCAGACTGTAATACCCAGATGTACGTGGGGAGTGTGCCAGCTCTTTCTGCACGCTCGTGTGCCGCAGCTTTCGGGGATGTCATTTATTCAAGAGTGAAGAGCAAGCCACCTGTTTCTCAGGCCTCTTGTCCCTCATATTAAAGGTTCAAGCCCTCGCTGAATAGTAACATCTTAATCTGGGCAACATGCACACCATTTAGCTGAAACCTATTTGTCGAGCTAGCAGGATTTGTGGGATTTTTTTTTCCCCTTTCTCTTACCCCTGAGGCGCTTGTCACGACCGTGCATTTTAAAATTAATCAGACCTCCCAGGCTTGTGTGACTGTGTGGTTTAACATGAAGAAGTGGATATCAAGTATTTGCCCTAATTAAATAGGCCTGCATGGTTTTTGTTCTAGTGGATGCTTGGTCTTTTTTTAATAAGAGCTGCTTATGGAGGAGGCACGGCCAGCTCTAGAGTTAGTGGAGAGCTCACTTCAAAGTTTTCCTCACCACCTGCGCCCGGGATGCTGAGACCTGAAGGGCTCCCTGGTTCTTTCTTAACAGCACAATTTGTGGGAAGTGAGCAGAGGGGGAAGGGGGGAAATTCAGCCAAATGAGTGAGAGAGCGATGCGGGAAGGGGAGGTGAGGAGCTGGGACGAGCATTTGGATTGGCTTTTGAAGTTGATTAAGATGACCTGTCATCCTGTCTGATTAGCTTTAGATCTTTAGTCTGTGCCATGAGCTATTCACAAGGCTGTCTTGTGTCTTCTGTTTACCAGAAGCAAGGGAAAGCCTCTAGTACGGCAAGGAGCAACATTTGCAGCAACTCCCACTTGCTTGTTTAGCTAATGAAGTAGCCTTGTAAAAACACTCTGAAGTTTGGAGCTGTTGCTTAGTTTTATTAGATACATATCTGTGTAACATTGATATGTTTAAGGTGGTTTGAGGGTTGCCAGCTTTACACATCTGTGTACATCTCCTGCATAGTACATAAGCTGTACTGGGAAGGTAGAATTCCTTCCTTCTCATGTGGTTTAATTCTGTTGTGGTTTCTGCATTGCTTCAGGAGAAAGCGTGCTATATGTGTGTGATTTCTATAATGTATGAATTCAAAAAGTGCTCAAAAACCAAATAAAGGAGAGGATGGGGGGAACTCTCTGCCCTAAGCACCCTAAAACCTGTTACACAGTAATTAAGGACTGATAGCGTTTAGCAATTCAACAAGTTAATTTTAGCCAAAAAATAGTAGAAAATTTGGAACAGTCAACATTTTTAGACAAAATGTTTCTTTGGAAATGATATTTTTTGTTTTTAAATGTTTAAGATGATTAATCTGAAAGAGAAATGAAAACATTTCAATTAGGATTAAATAAAACACTTTGGGTCAGGTGGAAACAGCTTTTCCCCTGACTTGGTTTGGCAGCTGAAATGAAAAAGTGCAAACTAGTCAAACAAAAATGATTTGCAAAACCTGGTGAGGTTTTGGGGGTGTTTTTGTATCTAATGACCTGAGAGGGGCAAATGAACAGTTGTTTTACAGACACTTAAATATATCTGAATGTTACACACTGTGGCTTTGAGGGCAATTTGTAATATAAGTCAGAAGAGCTTTCAAAATTTGACTTCCTCCTAACGTGCAAATTTCTGTCCCTAAAGTCAGCAAAGTTTTGCTGCACGTAGGGCATTTCACTTTGGAGCAGATTTTGGAACATACATTAGATGTGCTTGGCGTGTCTTTGCAGATGAAACCTCGGAGTCTGCTCTAGGGGGCCTAGAAATCTGCAGTTGGTATACCCCAGAATTTTACTTTGCTTTCTATAAAAATTCTTGCAGCCCAGCACACAAAAGGAAAGCTCTATTCATTTATTTCCGTAACAGTTCAAATTGCTGAAGTGAAACCCAGCAGGTAGGATGATACTCCATTGATTTAAAAGTTTATTGTACAACCCTGCACTAACTCACTGCCATCTTTCTCTTCCTCTCCCAGTATTATTATTATTCCTATTTTATTTTTAATTTCAAACCTTGGGCACAACCCAAATGTAAAGAACATATTGACACTGCCAAGCATCTGTCTGGTGCTTGACAGCATCATAGAAACCCTTCCAGTGTTTCCTCTGGGTTGCTATTGGTTATTTAACAACACAATGCAAACGGTGCAGTGTGGGTGTATGTGAAAAGGAAAGAAAGGTTGAGGTGGGGGGAAGGAGCCCTGCACGAGTAAATATGTCTTTCATCATATCTTTTGTTTGGTCTGTTTGCTCTGTGCTATTCAGTAGTCAATAGAAGTTGTTTGACGGTTCTGCAAAAGGGTAAGGAACCTTTTCTTAAACTTCCATTCTCCTGCTTTTGTCTCAGTCCCTAAAGTTTTCTGCTTTTGTTTTTCTTGCCCCATTTTGTTGTCACCTGTCTGTTGTTGAAGGGGTTTTGTTGCTGCTGTTTGGCTGACATGAGGTAAGCTGACACTTACGAAATGCTCCTGATTGGGGAGCTTTCTTGTACAGGTGAAGTGGACTTTAGAGAGCTTATGAAAGATTTGCTCTGCTGGTCTTTGGTGCAATAGAGCTCTTTCAAGCTTGCATTTTAATTTATTTATTTAGCCAGAGGATGAAAGTGAAAAGTGAATGAAGAGAAAAATCAGGCTGTGGTTTCTGCTGAAGAATGCCCTGTTAGCACTAGTGTGACTTGGTAAGGCTTTCTGAGATGTTTAGCCTTGATTTAATTTGTATTTAAGATTTCTCCTCCCAGCACATTAATATAATGTCAATGCAGAATGCATTGCATGGTGTAATTACTGGAGAGAGCAGTAGTTGGGAAAACAGACGGTAATTGAACACATGGCTGTTTATTACAACAGGACAGTGCTCCTACGCTGGTATTTAGGGCATTAATAGGGAAGAATTGATTTGTTGTTTTAAGATGAATTCAATCACTGTTGCTTAGGCCTTTGTTTGTTCAGGCCGAGTTATGCTTTGTTTGTGTTATGTGCCCAAGAGGTTTACACACCACAGCGTGGCATTAGTCATGCAGAGGGCTTGGGAGCAGAGAGCCATTTACATGAACAAAGGACATTTTTCTTTTTGGCTCTGTTTATCTTCCTCTCCAGTTTTGTTACCCCCTAATCTATCTCCATCTCTCTCTCCCTCCTTTCCCCCCCCCCCCCCCTTTCCCCCCCCCCCCCTTTCCTTTCCACCCCAAACATTTCTAATCAATGCAGAGGTCCTCCCACTTTCTTCCTTCCTCCTCCTCCTGATTCACCCTCCTGGAGACAAATGGAGCTGTGGCTGACAGGTGGCAACACGGGGTCGTGGCATGGGGTAAAAGGTGTAAAAAGGAGTGGTGGCTTCAAGGTTTTGCGAGGAAGTGCTGGGGTTGGGGGCTGGAGGGAGCAGGGGTGGGATGAGCTGTTCCCTGCACGTCTCCGCTCCGGGAGTTCTGTGTGACGGAACGCGCGCGCCTTTTGTGGGTCATGATGAATCCTGCTCTGGATGAGCCCTGTGCAGGGCACATCCTGGGACTGGATGAGCATCCTGCCCTCTTCTCACAGATGCAGGTTGGAGGGAGGAAGAGCAAGCCATCTGACTGAAGCTGAATTCCTGGTCTCCCTGTTGTGGTTTATGTTTTAGGCTCATTGTGCTTGAGAGGAATCTCGTCTTGATTTATTTCTGAGTGTGGCAGAGTTAATGGACACTTCAGGGTGATGTGGGCCAAATTCTGCTCTCAGATGCAAGTTCATCACTCCCACTGAATATGCAAGAGCTTTAGGAAGGCATTGGGATTTGACCCAATAGAGGATTTATGAAGAGCCCAACGTGACTTGTTTTTCTATCCCTCTACAGACAGGGATTAGGCCTGTTCCTAGAAGGAGCAGTATTAAAAGAACTGAAAGGTAACAACAACAGCAAAGTCTCTGGGGTCACTTATTGGTAGAAGCTTTTATTGCCTAGCTGGTAAGATACTTGTATCTCAGTACAGTAGTGCAGGTTGAATTAGCCCCCAGATCTGCCTTTTGGGGTACAGGAAGTACTGGCTTGGACAGCACAAGAAAGGAGAAGCACAGGTGTGTGAAAGGAGAGCCAAATTCTTCCTGTCAGGGAGGAAAAGCAATTTCATTCACTGCAGCATGCAAGGAAACTCCATTGCTCATCTGAGCCTTTTAGCTGTAATTAATTAAATTATTAAATCTGCAAATAAGTAATAGACACACGGGAGATGAGATCTATGGATGTGAAGTCCAGCAGGGACTGTTGGTTGTGCATGTGACATGCTACTTGGCTACTCTATAATTTTTTGTCTAAACATCTAGGAATTGCACTTGCAAAGGCCAGCCTGTATGCCCAAAGGGAAATACGATTTCCATCTCAAAAAAAAAAACCAAAAACCAAACCCAAATAATTATTGTATTGCACTGCCAATAAACAAGAATGATAACAGCCAAAGATATAAAAGCCTCAAAGTTACAAACGGTGTCCAAGTGCTTTATCAGAAAGGAAAGTGTCTCTCCTGGCTTGGAAGGGGTTATCCTAGTGTCCTGTTTTTCCAGTACAGTTTGGAATGTTGCATTAGTCTTGTGCTGTAGATTTGCCTGCACAATCTTAAGGTAAATAGTCTAGAGACAAAGATCACATGGAAGAAGAAAGCCTCTTGGTATTTTATGCACCCTGATGTTTTTATGCTAAACTTCTTTTTCTTTTCTGTTTTGCCCACAACACATATCCCATTTCAGTGACTGAGCAGCTTATCTCCCACAGAGTCAGGCACCAGGGGAAAAAAAATAAAAAGCAAAAAAAGTCAGCAACTAACCAGAAAAATGGTTTCAACTGTAGTGATTACTGTGTATTCATTTGATCCTGTAGGTTTGCTGTCTTGTTGCAAAGTGTAAAGCATGTTAATGTATTTTTGCTGAGATATCTATATACAAGACCTAAATAAAGCCACGTATTTCCAAATAGTTATATTTCCTTGTATATGAAATTAATATGTGAAGATGAAACTAGAGGACAGCAGGCTCTTGCTAATGATTGTCAGCTGCAACAATTCTGGATTCCACACTGATCTCGTGTACAGCTTTAATCAGCAATGTTGTTTAACTAAATGTGGAGACATTTCACTGAAGATTATTTTATTTTAAGTCTATTTTCTTTTTGTATGCATTTCCTCTTGCTGTGTCATCTAATTGATTCACGGCTCCTGTGAAGCTTTTGGGTATGGCATGTATGGGATGCATATCCAAGCAAAATGCATTCTTCTCTTGCTGATTTTGCCAAGTCAATCTTGTCTGAGTTCAGATTAATTAGGGAGCTTTCATTGGTATAGGGTCATTTCATTCATTCTATAGCTAAGCATAAAATTATTAGATGAATAATATACATAACGTGGCAGTTTAGGACATTGTTCTTTCTGCTGAAAAAAAAATGCAGGTTTTTTGAGACAGTCATGGGGTTTTTTTATTATTACTATTTTATTGTTAGATTACTGGATGAGAGAACACAGTACCCAGTGGATGCTACACAGTATGCATGACCCAATATTTTAAAGTAATGGGGCTCACAAAGAGAAAATAACAAGAGGGGCTTTCTTACATTGCCAGACTGCAAAATTTTCCTAATAGTTCTATGTAAACTCATTTTGTTGGTTGTTGCTTTTGTTCTGGCCTTATGCATGGAGCAAACTGCCATGAAAATGCTGGAGAGAGTTCAGCTGCCAGTTCCATTTCATCCCTGGTTTCTCACAAGTTGGTGCTAACAATCGATCTGCTTATATTGGACATTGTAAATGTTCACCAGGAATGAGACTGTAGTTACCACCCACCACACTCCTGAGTGTTTTCAGGAGCACACAAGATGCACTGTGCCTGTTTTTAACTCATCAGCTTCAGCTGTGTGGACAGACAAGTCCCTGTGGACATAAAGGCAGGTGAAAAAGCATCAAGAAGAGAAGAATGGAGATGCCTGCTGTATTTGCATAATCAGGCAACATTGTGGGAAAATGGAACAGGGAGATAGTTTTTCCAAGTTTTTCAGTATAAGGAGCTTAGAAGTTGTGCTTTAACATTCTTCAGACCTTCCCTTCTCCCTTAGAATTCACCTTTGCAATCTGATTAATCCATGGGCAAAATGCTAGTGGAGATTTGTTTGTTTGTTTGTTTGTTTTGGGGGGGTTTTGTTTGTTGTTTTTTTTTTTGTTTGTTTTAATCTTGTTCCTGCTTGGAGGGGGCACTGGGATTGTTTAAGCAATGCCAGGTAGCTTTCCTCCCAGGCTGAATGCAGTCCATAAAGCTGTCAGTTCTGTAGCTTAATACTGGGTCTTAATGTATTAATTCAAGGCTTTCAGTGATCTAGGACACAACATGTGCCAGGAGTGGGAACTAAAATTAGAGGCAGACTTTTGGCTGTGAGAGCTGCTTGAGGCTACTTGGGGTGAAAGAGGAGGGAAGAGATGTCAGTCACAGTCCAAGGACTGTGAAATGTCCAAAGCATCTCCCAAAAGCAGAAAGAGGCTTCTCTGCAACACACACTGTGGTGAATGACCCTTCCTTTTTCTGTCTCAGCCCACTCACTGATACAGCACTCAGTGGTTCATTTCACACTCCAGATCCATGTTGAAAGCTATCTTAGTTCACTTGTTATACCAAGAACTGGACTTTGCTGAACTGGGATTGTAATTCCCACACCCTCCTTCTTTCCACCAGGTGCAGCCCAGGACTCCCATCCTCCCTCCCCGGTTCTGCAGGCAGGGTCAGCACAC
>VZUI01055852.1:0-11929 GCA_013401135.1 Cettia cetti | reverse complement strand
GTGGGCTGCAGTTGGACTGTAGGGAGTATTCCTGGATTGACAGGAGATGCCTGGAGCTGTCAAGTTATCCTGCAGCACTTTGACTGTTGTTCTAACTCTGTTTCAGATGCAGATGGAATAAATCCATGGCAGTGTGCCCCATCCTGGGTGTGGGGGTTCCCCTGAGCAGGTCGGTCCCTGATTGTGTTTGCAGGGGAAGGGTAAATGGTGGCTCTGTTACAGCACTGTTTTTTGTCTTTGTTCTTAGGATGTAAAGCTGGGTGTCTGCAGTGAAGGTGAGTGGAGTGAGGTGAGAAGGGATGCAGTTGTTTTTGCTCAGGTTTTTTGGGTTTTCTTAAAACTTCTAGTGCAACTCTATAATAATCCCTGACCTCTTTCTTTTCTCTCTTTCTTACTATTCTTTATTTCTCTCCCCACTATTGCATTTGGTGGCACTAAATAAAGATGTGTTTCTGGTTAAGCAAACTGACTTGTCCCCTACTGTGTCTTTTGCTCTTTGAGATCCCTAAAACGAACCATCAGGTCTCTGCATTCATTTGCAAACCTTGACATTAAATTGGCATTCCTGGGGTGCTCTCCAGTGCTTGGCTGTGACAGGGAATTCCCAGCTGCTGCGTGGCTCTGGAGGGTGGTGAAGTCTCAGGGTCCCTGGTGCTGCATCTCAGTCCCTGCAGGCGATCTTGGGGGGCAGTGCTGAGGGGCGTTGCTGAGCTGCTCCTTGTGAGGGTCTTTGCTGCTTTGAGCTGTAGTCGATGCCTCTGCGGTCGGGGTCTGTGTGTTTGGTGCTGCCCCTGCTCCTGGGAGGGCCTGAAGGGTTTAGGGCTGAGCTCCCTCTGCTGGGTTTGGGCACCCCCTGCACGCTGCCAGGCCTGAGGAGCTGCTGGCTGGGCGCTGCTTCTGCTCCTGGCTCCTAAAATTCTGAACGGATCAGGGTTTCTCCCCGATCCAAGGTTCCCCAAGTTGGAACCCTGGCTGCCCTGGGAGTGCCAAAGGTCTCCTACAAACTGACATCAGCAACCTGGGGGGCTGACTTTAGTTTCCCATGGAAAAGGGCCACCATTCTTGTCTAAAATTCCCTTCCATCCTCAACAAAATTCCATTCTAAGTCCCAGAAAATTCCAGGAATTCCATTCAAAATAAAGGAAAATCCATTAATTTCATCCCAAATCCAGGAAAAGTCTGTGAATTCTGTCCCAATCCAGGAAAATTCCATTCAAAGTCCATGAAAATTCCATGGATTCCATCCCAATCCAGGAAAATTCCATTCCCATTCCCAGCGAAGTCCCTCCATCCCTGGGAAGAGCCAAATTCTCTTTTTCTCCTGGAAAATTCCCCCCAGAATTCCCAAATATCCCCCTTTGGAACAGGCAAATCCCCCTGCAAAAAAACCCTGATCCCAAAAATTCCAACCCCACCTCCCCCTCACAGCCTCTGGATGAGAATTCCCAGGAAAAAGGAGAATTATCCCAAAAATATTTAAATATTCATAAATATTCCATTTTGAGGGGTGGTAAAATGAGAAAAATGGGGAAAACTGGGAGAAAATTGTGGTGGTTTTCCCCTCCTTATCTGATAAAAAATGGGAATAAAACAGGCTTGGGAGAGAATTTGTCTAATATAGACAAATATTCCAAAGAAAAAGGGGGAAATTCATGGAATAAAAGGAAAATCCAATAGAATTTTCCCCAAATTCTCTCTGGGAGTCTTGGAAAAATCCAGCTGGGAATTTCTGAGAGCCCTTGAGCTGCGGATTCCTGGGATAAGGCCATTCCAGAGGAGAAAATTCCAGGATTTTAGATCAGAAAAAAGATCAGTTTTTCCTTAAAAAAAAATGGGGAAAGTGGGAAGAGCCTTGGGAATATCCTGAAAAAAATTCCCCTCTCTGCTCTACATTCCATGATTTTTTCAGCATAAAAAGCTCAAAATTCCAGGGTTTTTGTAAAAAAATTAGGATTTTTCCAAGCAGGAATTTTGGGAAAAAGTTAGGTTTTACCATAAAAAAAACCTCAGGGATGGAGCAAAAATCAGCCCCAAGGGTTGCTCTGGGATTTTTGGGATGGATCCAAGAGGGAAACTCCTCTACCCTGTATTATTTTATTTTCCATCCCAAACTCTGCTCCTGGAATTTTCTAGGAAAATTTTAAAGACCTCTGGGTCTTTAAAAAATGGGATTTAGGGATTGGAAAAGAGGGATTTGGAGGGAATCCTTAAAATCTTTAAAAAATTGGGGTGGAAATCTCAGGATGGGTCTGAATTCTGAAGATCCAAAAAATCTTTTAAAAAAATCCCAAAAAATTCCAAGAAATAATAATCCAAAAAAAAAAAAAATTAAAAAAATCCCCCAAAAAATCTTCCCTGATGGTAGGAAAAGCATCCCTAAATTCCTGCTAGGAAAAGGGAGGAGGAGCCCAGAGCTTTTCCATGATTTTTCCTCCTTTTTTTCCCCCCCCCCCTGTTTTTTGGGGGATTTTCCATGGAAAACCTGGAGCAAATCCCAATTTAAGAATAAAAAATATAATAATAAAATTAATAATAATTAATCCAAATAATTCCCACAGGACTAAAAAACTGGGATGGGATCCAAAAAAAAAAAAATTTTTTTAAAAAAATCAGGATAAAAATAAAAAAAAAACCCCAAAAATTCCCAAAAATAATCGGTGCAGCTCCGATTCCCGCTGGGAATTTTCCAGGAATTCTCTCCCATTTTTTTTTTCTTATCCCAAAATTCAAGAATTCCTGGGAATTTCAAGTCTCTTTTCCCGAGGTTTTCATCCCGCTTGGCCTCTGCTTTCCAAGGAGTTCAGCAGCTCCGAGAGTTGCGGGGGCAATACTGGCATTCCTGCTCTTTCCCAGGGCGTTCCCGGTGTTCCAGCGTCCAGGATCCATGGGAAAAGAAGAAATTCCGAGGGTTTTTTCGGACTTCACTGGGAAGAGAGGAAAAAACAGGGTATGAAGGAAAATTGGGTATTTCCCCCTTGGAATATTTGGGTTTTTTCCTGAAAATTCTCAATCCTGGGAGAGGAGGGGGAGCTCAGGATTACCCCAAATTCTGTTGGGATTAAACCTGGGAATGCTCAGGATGGGATCTGGGATATTCCAGACCCTCAGGAACGAGGAATTTTCCTCCTTTTCCTCCAATTCTGAGGATTTGGGGCTGCCCAAACCCAGGGAATTTTCCAGGCTGAGCTTTGGGAATCAGGGGAGAGCCAATCCCACCCCATTCCTGGGAAAATCTGAAATCTAGCCCCCACCAAAATCCCTGAGAATTCCAGATTTTTCCATGGAAAACACTCACGAAGCTAATCTCTGTCTCCTGCAACTCCTCCAGCTCCAGAGGCAGGGAAAGGCCCAGGGATCCGCTGGAAAAACAATGGGAAAAGCGGGATTTGGAGGGAATTTTTGGGGGAATTTTTGGAATTGTTTTGGAATTTTTTTTGAATTTTGGTGATTTTTTTTTTTTTTTGAGAAATCCAAGAAATCCCAGTCCTAAATCCCAACCTACTCCGTTGCCGTGGATTTCCAAGGAAATCCTGAGAAAATCACCTAAAAGCATCAGAAAATCTGGGTTTTCCCAAGGGATTTTTCTTTCTCCTGGGAATTTTGGAGCATTCTGGGGAAATTTTTGGGCTGAGGGAGGGTGGGAAGAGAGAATTCCATGGGATACAAGGATGGAGAGGATTCATGGGAATTCCAGAGGAGAATTCCATGGAAAATGTGGAGAAGGGAATATTCCATGTTTATTCCGGATGGGAATTCCATGGAATTTGTGGATAGAGAGAACATTCCTTGGGAATTCCACAGGAATCCCACCCCAGGCTGGTCCCTGGGAGCAGGAAAAGCGGGAACATCCCAAGCATATTTCCTTGAGGATTTTCAAAAATCTTGGAAAGTTTGGGAAAGAACCAACCCCCAAAAGCTCCAAATCCGGGGATTTCCTGGAAAACATTCCATTAAAAAAAGCTGGATCCGGCCTCACCTGGGCAGGGAAATTCCAGGAGCTGCTCCAGGCCCTGGGTGAACTTCCACCCCCACGGACCTGCAGGAATTCCAGATGAGCCAGAAAATTGGGAATTCTGGGAGAGAATTCCCAGTGGGGATCCCCCTCCCCAGGAGAATTCCCTGTTCCAGAGGGGTCATTCCAATGGAATCCTTCTGGAGTGGGGCTGGAATGGGGTGGAGCTCCCACAGCTTCAGGAATGATCTGATCCCAAACCCCTCGGGATTGACCTCCAGCCCCTTTTCCCACCCAGGTGGTTCCTGGAGCTCCGTGCGCACCTGCTGGGCGGGGATCCGGCCCCGGCGCTGCCGAGGGAGGGGCTGGACAGGGACAGGGACGTGGGCACGGAGTCACTGCCGGGACGGGGGAGCAGATCCGGCCGGGAACCTGCAACAGGAACGGGGTCAGGAACGGGGACCTGGGAATGGGAACAGGGTCGGGACCGGGACTGGGGACAGGAACCGGGACAGATCTGGCTGGGAACCTGGAACAGGATCGAGGACAGGATCAGGATTTTTTGGGATAAAAATTGGGAGATTTGGGGGGGATAAAATTTAGGACTTTTTTTGGGGATAGAAATGGGATTTTGGGGGGTATGAATGAGGATTTTTTGGGGATAAAAATGGGGACTTTTTGTGATAGAAATGGGAATTTTTTAAGAAAAAAACTGGGGTTTTATGGGATAAAAACTGGGATTTTTAAGGAATAAAATCTGTGAAATTTTTTGGATAAAATTCCCTGTTCCCACCTTGCTCCAGGTCCATGTCTGGACCCAGCTGGGCATTGGCATCCCCAGCTCCCGGGATCTGGGCTGGGATCGGGATCCCCCCCTGGCAGCTCCTCCTGGGAACGGCGCCACCACTCCGGCTCTTCTTGGACGGGGAAGGTTTCACTGGAAAAGGGAATATCCCATTAAAAAACGGGATTCACCAGGGTTTCCAGTGGTTGAGGGGAGGTAGGAGGTGGGGAAGGAGGGAAAAGGGGAAAAATCCAGAAGGAAAGTGGTTTTCCAGGGGGAAAAGAAAGCAATTTCCAGGAAAAAGACCCCGCTTTTCCAGGGAGTTTTTAGGAAGGGAAGAGGGAGAGAAGGAGAAAAAGGGGGAAAATCCATTTAAAAAGCATTTTTACAGGAAAGAAAAGTACTTTTCCAACTTTTTCCCAGGGAATTTTTATGGCAAGAACAGAAAAAAATACGAAAAAAGGCAGCAGGAAAGCAGAATAATCTGGGAAAATGGGGGGAAAATCAGGAGTGGGGCTGAGATCTGGGAATTCCTTGGGATCTGCCAAAGGAATTTGGGAACTTAGGGGCACTCACGCGGGATTTTCCGGAACACCGTGTGGCACATGAAGCGTTGGAAGCGCTCGGCGTAGAAGCTGGGTCGGTGCACAGACACCGTGTCCTGGAATTCAGGGAAAAATGGGATTTAGCGCCAGAATCCTGGGAATCTGGGGCAGGGAGGGGGAATTCAGAGGGGTTATGGGCAGAATCCTGGGAATTTCGGCCAAGGAGTGGGGAAAGGAGAGGGAAAGGGGTGGAGTTGTCGGAGTTTGGGAGGAAATTCTGGGAATTTGGGGGGAATCCTAGGAATTTCAGGGAGAAATGAGAAAATTGATGGGTTTGGGAGGGGTTTTGAGGAGAAATCCTGGGAATTTGGGCATAAAAACTCAGGAATTCAGGAGGAAAAACTTACAATTTGGAGTGTTTCCTCAAAAGCTGGGGATTCTCCTTTAAATTTGGGAGTTTTCCATTAAAAAAGGGCCAAATTCCTTGAAAAAGTCCCATTTTTTCCATAGAAGTCCCATTTCCCTCAAAAAATCCATTTTTTTCCATAGAAAGTCCCATCTTCCCATTTAAAAAAAATCCCCTTTTTCTTTAAAAAATCCCAGTTTTCCCCACGAAAAAAAAATCCAAATTTTTCCATTGAAAGTCTCATTTCCTGCTCACCCCATCGTGCACCAAGGCCTTCCAGGAGTGCTCGAGTTTCTTCACAAACCTGCAGGGAGGGAATGGAGCAGAAAATCCCAGAATTTCCTAGGGTTTGAATTCTCCCCCTTTATCCCCATTTTTTCCCCAGATTATCCCTTTTTTTGGGGGGGAGTTCCAAGGATATAAATTGAAATTATTAGTCCTACTATTTTTGTATTTATAATTAATTATTTACAATTTTACTAATTAATGTATTATTATAAGATTATCAGTAATAATGATGATAATAAAAACAATGTTTAAAGTTACAATAGCAATTATGAGAAAAACAATGAAAAAATAAAACTAGTTATCAGTAGAATAACAATATATAATTTAAACATTACTATAATTCCTGTACTCATTTTTTAATTAATATTGAATTGACTTCAAAATCAAGAGTGTAATTTTACTAATACTATATAAGCCCATTAAATTAAAATTATTAACACAACAAAATACTGCTAACATTAACAATACTACTATGCTAACAAGACAGTATTTACATCATACTATTAATGTGTTACTATAATATATAAATAATAACATTGGCTTAATATAATAATGGTGCTAATAATAAAAATTATGATGATTATAACAACAAGAATAAATTTCCCGGATGGATTTTTGGGAGTCAATCCCAAAAAAAACCCAGGAGAAGCCTATGGGGAAAACTCCTAATCCAAGGGGATCCAAAGGCTCAGGAAAGGTGGGATTAATCAATCAGTAATTAACTGGTAATTAATTAATGATGAATTCCTGACCTGTAGGACTGCAGGACGTCGATGATGCCGATGTAGAGCAGCAGCCGCTCCCCCCGGGAATTCCGGGCGGGAATTCCACCCATCCTGGGGAATGGATCAGGGATCAGGGAATGGATCCACAGGGATGGGGAATCCACGCAATAACCTGGGCCAGGATCCAGGATTTCTCCCCAAAATGCCATCTGAGCCAGCCCAGGGAATCCTGGAATGGTTTGGGATGGGAAAACCCTAAAAAATCCCTCGAGTTCCAATCCAAGGGACATTCCCACCATCCCAGGGATGAGAAATCCATGGAAAAACCTGGGCAGGATCCAGGATTTATCCCTAAAATCCCAAATAAACCAGGACACGGAATCCTGGCGTGGTTTGGGATGGGAAAGCTCCCAGAGATCCTTAAATATCTACGACCAGGAGCCCTCCCAGTGCCAGCAAATCCCTCCCAGCCTCCCAGAAATCCCATTCCCAGTCATTCCCAGTCCAGTCCATCTCACTGGTCATCAGTCTCGAAGGTGCCTCCTCTGCGAGCCTCTCCCTGGATGGACTCCATGGCTGTGGAGTAGAGCGCTCTCTGCGCCGCCGGCCGCCCGCGCCCGTCCCCGCCGGCATTCCCGGCCGCGCGCTCCCGCTGCGCCTGGTCCAGGTTGTGGATGGCCACCAGCAGGCTGTAATCCATGATCTTGAAACTCTGGAGAACCTGGGATGGGCGGAAAATTGGCAATTTGGGACCGGGTAGGACGAGTTTCCAAGCGGGAGGTGGTTTTCCGGATTAGAAATGCTCAAGAAGTGGGGTTTTGGCACAAAACACATCGGAATTCCCAAGTTTTCCAACTCAGCAGCTGCTAAATCTGGAAAAAAGGGGGAAGAACACCCCCAATTTTTCCACAAAAAAACCCCAAAACGTGGAAAAAGGGCAGAAAACCCACACACTTCCCACAAAAAAAAACAGGAAAAATGTGGAGCATCCCCAATTTTCCCACAAAAAAAAACAGGAAAAAAGGCAGAACACCCCCAAATTCCCCACCAAAACCAAACTCACCAAGCAGTCCCTCTGCAGCGTCTTACACAGGGCGTTGTATGTATCCGAGTCCAGGAAGAGCCCATCGGGAATGTCCTGCATGAAATCCAAGTCCTTGAAGGTGGGGAAAACTTTTTCCCGCTCTTTTTGGGACGCCCGGCGTTTGTAGGTGGAGCCCTTGAGGTCGTACTTGAGGTGCATCCGCACGGAGCGGGGCAGGAGGTTGTTCATCACCACGATCCGGATGTTCTTTCCCCCGGCCTGCACGCAGTACAGCCCGTAAAATTTGGGAAGGAGGGTCCGGGGGTTCTGGTTCAAGTTCTGCAGTGGGAAAAATGGGGGAATTTGCTAAAAATCATGCAAAATCACAGAGGTTTTGGGGGGGTTTTGAAGCATTTTGGGACTGAGAATGCATCAAAATTGCAGATGAAACACAGGAAGAGCATCAAAATCTCTCTGGTTTTGGTGTTTTCCATGGATTTGGGGGGTTTTCCATGGGCCCTTGGCTTTTTGAGGTTGGGAATGAGTCAAAATCACAGATAAAACATGGGAGAAACATTAAAATCCCTCTGGTTTGGGAGTTTTCCATGGATTTGGGGGGGAGTTTCATGGATTTTTGGTGGTTTGGGGATTGAAAATTACTCAAGCTCAGTGATGAGGTAACAACACTGATGACTCCACAGATTCCAACCCAATTTTCGGGGATTCAGCTGGGATTTTTGGTCCCTCCAACCATTCCAGGTGCTTCCCCAGCTTGGGAATTCCCAGGAATTCCCAGCTCACCATGTAATATCCGGGCAGGAGCTTCTGGAGGAACTCGGCCTCCTTGTGCTGCACAGTTTTGATGATGAACTCGTCGTCACTGGAGACGTAGAACAGGGAGCCGCTGGCGCCAGAGTTGGAGAGCTCGATCAAGGGCTCGCTGCACAGGGAATACTGAGGGGGAAAGTGGGAAGAGCAGCTGCAGTTTCCTTGGGAATGGGTTTTTCCTCTTAGGAACGAGCAGAGAGGGTGTGTGGAATGGGGAAGGTTGTTGAGTGTCAGCACAAGGGGAAGTGTTGCTGGAAAAGGTGAAATGCAAGAAGGAAAAAAGGGAAAAGGGCATCCCAAAATATGAGAAAGGAAGGGAGAAGGGAGAGAAAAATGGGGAAAGGGGGGAAAAAAAGAGGCAAAGCAGGGAAAAGAGAAAAAAGGGGAAAATGGAAAACGGGAAGAGAAGGGAAAGGGAAAAAGGAAAGTGAAAAGGGGAAGAAAGGGGGGAAAACAGGAAAGGGAAGCGGGAAAAGAAAAAGGTGGAAGGGAAAAGGGAGAAGCAAAATGGAAAGGAAAAAAATGAGGAAAAGGGAATTGCAGGAAGCCCCGTTCCAAACTCACCAGGTAATCGTCCGGGCGGATCCCGAAGAGCTCCCGGAAGTAGCGGAAGGCCACGGGCGCGTAGGTCTTGAAGCGGAAATCGTTGTAGTGGTGGGCAGGGGTCAGGTTGCTGCCCTCGCTGCGGGGACACGGAATGTTCCAGATTGGGATCCGGAGATTCCATAGGGAATCTGGCCTGGGACAGGCCCGGGGAGGCAAGGGGAAAAAAAAGGAAAGGGAACGGAAAAGAGAAGGGAAGGGGATAAAGGGGAAAAGGGAAAAAGTTGAAAAAAGGAAAGGAAAACGGCACAGGGAGAGAAAGAGAAAAGGGGAAGGAAAAAAAGATGACGGGACGGGAGAATGGGAGAAAAGGGGAAAAAGAGGAGGAAAAAACCAGAAAAATGGGGGGAAAAAGGGGAAAACTGGAGACACTGGGAATGCCAACCTGGGGAAGAAGATGCTCTCCACAACATAGAAATCCTGCATGAGCACATCCCGCTCGGGCTTGGTGCTCAGGCTGCCCACGGTGTGCGTGATGCCCAGCTGGATGGCGCCCTTCAGCGCCGACGACGTGGTCTGCAAGGGCAGGAAAAGCGGGGATTCCAGAGGGAATTGGGAACAGGAAGGAGAATTCCAGCAGGAAAAGGGGCTGGGAACCCCTGGGAATGGGCATTCCAGTGGGAAATAGGAGTGGGAATGGCTGGAGTGCAGTGGAATGGGAGGGATTTGACAGGAATGGTTACAGGAGTTCAGGGAGAATGGCTGGAACTCAGGGGAAACTCAAAAACCCCCACATTTCCAAAATTCCCAAACAATTCCCTCTTTGCCCAGCCAATTTCAGCCATTCCATGGGATTTATTGGAATTTTTGTGCCCTTGGGAAACTCCCAGAAAACCTTGGAAAACAGAGATAAAAATCCTCTTCCCAAAAGATATGGAAAAGCAGCCAAAACAAAACCCAAAAAATTCTCTTTTTCCTTCATTCCCATGGAATCTCCTCCCATTCCCACTGCGATCCTGAGAAGAATTCCTTGGGGAGAAAGGGAGGAAAAAGTGGGAATTTACCTTTTTGTAGGTGGTTTCCCCTGTGGAATCCACTCCTCTGTGGCCCTTCCGGATGGTTTGGGATCCTCCTGGCATCTTGGGAAAACGAAAAATGGGAAGGGAGAGAAAAAAAATGGAAAAATTCAAAATTTTTTCAGGGTTTTTCCCATCCAAAACCACCCGGGAAAGTTTGGGTTTTATTCTTAGAATCCATGGAAAACTGGGGTGGGTTTTTCCCATGGTAATTCCAACATTTTAGGAGGAATTTTGGGAAGGTTGCAAATCCCAGTCCGGTGATTCCCAACCCAGGGATCCAAGGATTCATCCAGGTGTTGTTAAGCAGAATTTTTCCAGGAATTCTGGGGGTGGTTCCATGATAAATTCAGGTTTATGGAGCAGGACTTCCCTTGGGAAGGGTAAATTCCCAGAATTCCCATGGGAGGAGCTGCTCAGGGTCAAGGCAGGTGCAGGAAAAGCTGGAAAAGGAGCAGGAAAATGAAGAAGAAAAACTGAAATTGGGAATTTTCCAGGCACAGAATGACCCAGGCTTGGAAAAAAAGTATGAAAAGCTGGAAAAGGAGAAGAAAAAGCTGGAATTTGGGATTTTCCAGGCAGGGAACAACTCCAGCTTGGAAAAGGAATAGAAAAGCCTGGAAAAGGAACAGGAAAAGCTGCAATTTGGGATTTTTTCCAGCCTGTAACTCACCTCAGGAGTCAGGGATTTTTTGAAGGTGTTGGATCCTGCCAAAAGAAAGGAAAATTTACGCTCAGAGAGGATCAATCCCAGAAAAGCAGGAGAAAGATCCCCAAAAAACCGGGAAAAACCCCAGAAAACATATAATTTGAATTTATCCCAACTGCCCATGCTGTTCTCCTTGGGCTTCTGGCTCCAAATTCCAAAAAAAAGAAACCACCACGGATAAAGAGCCAAAAAATCAGGGATCAGGCCTTAAATTCTTCCAGGGAAAAATGAGTTACAAGGAACTCCTTCCCAAACTGAATTTTTATGGATCTGAGCCCAAAATTTAAGGTGGAAAAGGTGATTCGGAGCTGAAAAAAAAAATCGGGATAAAGGGCTGGATTCTCCCAGGAATTCTGCCAAGCCCAGGAAAAACCGGGAAAAGGAAAAACTGCCAGCTTTAAAAAGCCAAAAATTATTCCTAAATAAAGCCGGCGAATTCCCGATTTTCCGAGCCCCGGCTGCGCTTCCAGCTCTTTCCCTGGCTCACATTCCCGCTTATTCAAACAAATTCCAGGTTTTTGTCGCTGTTCACACAGCATTCCCGGGCTCTTTTGGATTTTTGGGGGGGAATTTTGGGAGCCCCGGGAGCTGCTCCCACCCCATCTTAGTCACCGGACGGGAATGGGAATCGGATTTCCCTTGCACCAACAAACTTCTCCCTCCCCGCCCCGTTCCCACCTTTGTGGGTTTTTATTGGGTTTTTTTGGGGAATGTTGAGCTTGGAATTCGGTTTTTCCAGGGTTCAACCCTGCCCCTACGGCATCTTAGACACCCTCAGGAAGCTCCAAATCCCCCAAAATTCCCTCAGGAAGCTCCAACTCTCTCCCAAAATTCCCTCAAGAAGATTCAGATGCTCCAATATTCTCTCAGGAAGATCCAAATCTCCCCCAAAACTCCCCCAGGAAGCTTCAGAATCCCCTCACCAGAAGAGCCCCACATCCCCCCAAAAAGTACCCCATTAGAGACCCCCCCAAAAATTCCCCCCAGCCCCACGATTCCACACCCCCAGAGCCCCCACAAAACCATATACCCCCCCAAAACCCCCCAAC
>VZUI01055851.1:0-13606 GCA_013401135.1 Cettia cetti | reverse complement strand
GTATGTATGTATACATATATATATATATATTTTTTTTTTTTTTAGACATGTATGGTAGGTTATGTGATAAAACACCTCTGAATCCTCACAAGTCACTGTGAGCAGCCTCCAGATCATATTTCAGACTGAGGGGTGTGTTGCTGCCCAGGAGTGGGGGATTATGTTGCGGGTGCAGGGGAAGACATTTTGGGATGAAATAGGATTTATTATGGGCTGTTAGAAAACGAGATGGGAACAGGATGAAGCCCTCAGTACACTCTGTGTCCATGTGAGTGCTCTGAGTGTCTCTTTGATTCATGTGGCTGGGTGTGTGTATTCATAGGGATGTGACATGTACACGTGCTCTGTGTACATCTCCCTGCTGGGAATGTGTCTCCTCACTGCTGGTTAGACCCAGGGACATGGAACTGAGCAGCTGTGCCTCTCCCAGGCTCTCAGATATCATTTTTCTCTAACTGTATTTCTGAAATTTGTAAATACCCACATACATGCAGGGTACAAGGATGTATTAAAGCTAATTGCGGTGCAGGCAGCAGCTAGTGCTCAGTTACACAATGTCAATGTACCTGCTCCACATGGACTGGGTTGATACACCTGATAATCCTGTGTCTCCAAAATGTACATTTAACTAGTAACAAAGATATTGCTTCACTATGCATTTGCAAAATACTAGGTCATTAGATGATTTCGTAGGAAATTCACAGACACATCCTTGAGAATGAGAAAAAAGACCAGCAAACTGATGACAACATTTCAGGTGGGGGAAAGGTAGGCAATGGCTACATGGATGAGAGGTATTGATGAGGGAGTTGTCTGATTCCTATGATTTTTTTTCTCTTTGGAAATATCAGTCATTTGAAACAAGTATCACTGATTTTATTATTATGTTTATTTTATTTGTGCTTCTCTTTCAGTTTTGTTGTCAAAGGAAAACAGATTTTTTTTCATGCATAGTGTTTAATTTTTTGAAGATGAAACAAAAATAAAGTATGTAAGATAGTCATATGTCATTTACCTAAAAATCTGTGGTTAGAGTAAAGGTGAAAGCCTTCCAAAGAGGGGAGAGGAAGCAGAGAAGGGAAAATGGAGGAGCAAGAGAGTAACATATCTGAGAAAATAAGGACAGAAGTACAATTACCAGTCAATCATGAAGCATCCTTCAAGACAAAGATAAAAGGTCTCTGTTGAAGAATAGAGGAAAGATGCACTGCAATACATGGCCTATCTAGATGGACAACACCATGAGTATTGAAGATTCAGAGCAAAATTTGTTGTGGAATAAAATAGTGGAATCTGTAGATCAGAGAATGTGTTAAGAAAATGGATAGATGCTGCTAGAATACTGCAGGCAAGTTGTGGGTCACAGGACAGGGGAGGCAAAGCTAAGCCCCCCTAGTCACCAGCAGACTAATCACAGCACCACTCCTGTTGACCTTCACCAATTTGCGCCTTTACGTGCTGCTTATGCAGTCTCAGGAGACAGTGGGGTGGAAACAGTATGTGAAAACTGGACACTATACTTAGCAGTAGCTGCAAAATGTATGCAACTATTGTTTATCATCCACATTTTGAAGCGCTGCAGGGAACTGTACAGTTGAAATAAGCTGAATAGACAAAAATCCATACTCTTAGCACTGAAAGTAGGTTGTCTAGACATGTTTTATCTTGGCTTTTGTTTTCAACTTAAAAAAACCCTTTTTAATAAATATACTTGTGCTGTTCATGAGCAAATTACTACAATAATACAGCAGATAAGAAAATGGCATGTCATTATATATATCCCTTTGTATGTCAAAAAAGTTTAAACTGCGCTGAAATAGAAGTTATATATATAAATATTTTGTCAGTTGCAAAGAATGAATGAAAAGGTATACTTTTATATTTGACTGTACATCTACTGATTGCTTTTCATGAAGCTGGGTACAGTGGTCTGGAAATAGTGGGAATTATATTTCAGTAGGTATCTCAAACATAATTAGGCCATAGGGATAAAACTGTTCTGGAATGCAGTTAAGAATAAATATTTGTCCCAGGGCTTGCCTTTTGTCTTTTGCATCAATTCAGTTTCTGTAAGTAATGTCTCCAAACTGTAGTCAATAATTAACTTGCACTATGTTAACCTAAATTGTGTAGTTTGTAGTCTTTATTTCTATTGAAAATTTGTTCAACAAGTTTCTGTTAAACTAGCTTTATTTAGGTCCAGTGTAAAAGCAGTTACAAAAATGGATTGTAAAAGTCTTTAGCTCACACAGTCAAATAATACCTAATTTGTTCATGGAAATTCTATTATAACATGAAATAATGGCAAGAACTATCACAAGCAGTAGTGAATAAATAAATAAATAAATTTTAATTTGTGATACCTGTCTTTTGATTCAGACTATCCATTAGCAGATGTACTGCAATTGTAAAACAACAACCTTTTTAAAAAACCCGTGTGATTTGTCTTGCAATGGTTTGGGTTGTAAATCAGATATCATTCTTTATGCTCTCTTTTGCCTTCTGTTGACTATATTTGAGTTCTATGCTTTACCAGTACTGTTGTCTAATAGTCGAAACTGGGTTCTGACTTGTTCAGATGTGAACGCTTTCCTATCTGAGTTTGGTTTGAAACTGGGTAATGGAAATAAAATTGAGATCAAGGTAAGGTTTCAGAACCTATTTGCTTTTTATCTTCAATGTCTGTAGGCTCCATATTGAAACGCAGTTATAGGGCTTTTGGAATAGGGTCTCCTGGGAAAAAGAAGTGTTATCAGATTTGTGACTGGCTGAAACCAAGTATAGAAGAGGTGCCTCTCCATGCAGAAGTACATGGTGCATAGGCACATTTAATCTAGGTTGTGCTTCCATGACATTTTTCTTCTGCAAAAATTTTAGCAGGTCAGCTGGGTCAATTAGGAGCTTGAAAATATTCAAAGGCGAGTCTTCCTAGAGTTCACATCAGTTTGTTGAAAAATAATTTTAATAGTCTTGTTCTTATGACTGATTAATTCGTTTATTCATTCAAAACACCTTTGTATTCTGTAAAAGTAATCAGAATTTGAATGCTTTTCTACTTTATTCAAAAACTGATGTGTCTTAAAAGATGTGTGGCATAGATGATCTTTTAGGTTTCTGAGAAAAAACGAAAATACCATCAAAATTCCTCTGGGAATACGTGCTGAATTAATTGGAAAATGACAACAGAAAAATTCCATGTGGAGGAAGGAATTCACAGAAATTCTCTGGGGCTTGCTGCTTCACTCCATTACACTGAACTGGACCACTGCCACCAGTAGAGAGGACACGATGGAGTCAGACCTGAGTTATTTCTGTTGGCTTGGAAGAACAGCATGGCCTAGAACAATAAATTCAGAGCTAAAATTTCACTGATGAGAACAAGTGGCAGGAAAGTAGCTGTGGGAGAACAGTAATAAGTTAAAACCTAAATGTGAGATAAATCATCTCTCTGTAAATTATTGGATATGTCTTTTCCAGATAAGGCCTAGTCTAAATTACCTTGGGGTGTCTCAGAAGAAAAAGCAAGCTGGCAAGCCTTGACTGATTTGCTGAAAAATCCATTGTATCTTCTACATAGATTTACGAATGCAATGAGAGTAGTGACACATTTAAAGTTAAAGGATAACTTTACACGGAATCACTGTCTCATATGTTAAAACATATCATCAGAGATGACAACTCAACAGCCAGGTAGCTTGTTTGGTTAGAATTTTCAGGACCCACTAGCTCTGGCTGGCCCACTTTATAGATTTTATTTTTATATATACATGCAATCTATGACAGATAATGCTATCTCTCCTTAGAGCTCAGGGTAATACCTCAGACTACACCTCCATTTGAACCATTAAAGGCTACAGTCCATATAGGCCTTTGACTAGCTTATTTCAGGACATGCGCAAGTTTCTTGTGCCTCTCTGTGGAGAACAGAGGTGAGAAAGCAAGAGAATAAGAATCTGTACACATTTACTCTGTGGTTTGCAGCTCTCTGCAGGAAAAGGTTGGGTTTTCTTCCTGGATTCATCTTCCTACTCAGTGTAAAGAGCATAATTGCACCACATCTGCACTGCACAGCGCTACATTTTTCTCCCAGGCTACAAAGCTATTCTTGCAATTTGAGCATAAAGAAGGGAAAAACAAAAATTGAAGAGAACAAAGAGAAATTCACCTTTTTAGTGTTAATTACTCCATAAAAATACTTGATTACAGCATTACGTACAAATTTTCAGGTATGAGCTGTAACTATTCTGAGGTTTGTTAGCAAAAGACACTGCATTCTGTTGTCTTCCCACATAACAGCTAACTCATTTGCATGGAGAGTTTTTTCTGTCTTCATTTCAAAAGACTATGGTTTGAGGGGTGAGGGGGGCGGTTTCTATTTTTCAACATGTAAAATCAAGTACTCCTACTTTTCTGACTTACTGACTTATGTAGCATTTCTTCAGTTCTATGATTGCCTGGCTGATGTGCTCCAGCTCACCTCATGAGATTTAGTTAGCTCAACACAGCCTGATGGTAAATTGAAGGATCATTATTGGTTTTAGAAAGTGATTCTTTGGTAACTTTAATTGAGAAAGTTTCCTTGTAAGCCACACTGTGCTTATGACCTCAAAATAACTGCCAAGAAAGCAAAAACACTGAAGAACAAGATCCTCTGCTGACAAAGGCCACTGCTTATGACTTAATTATATGAAATATTGAGGGATAATGTCTATCTGTTATCTGATAGGAAAGCAGTGTTTTTAAATAGTGTATTCATTCTAATTGGGGCATTAAGGAGGAAGACTGAAACAACAAAAACCTCTAAAATAGAAAAGATTTTGGAACATGTTAGATAATTTCTGGACAAATGTTAGTACGGGAACTGAAATGTTAGTTTGGTTAATTCTATTAACAAAACTTATTGCAAATGCCAAGGGACAATGAAATTGAGTTATATTATTATTATTATTTATTCTTATTTCCCTTTTGAAAGCAATCAGAAAATACCATATCTTATTATCCCAAGGAAAGTTTGAGATAGCAGTGTTTAATTTATTTTGGGATTGGTGTCAGTGAGTAACCCTAGCTCAGCCAAATGTAAAGTGAGTTCCCATTGACTCATTTTTATGACTCAGCCCACAAACACATGCTTATTTCTACCGCCACTAGCTAGAACATTTGTTGACAGTGATCAGCATTAAACCAGAGAGGACACTAAAATAAACAGACTCTTAATATTTCCTGATCCATTCAAAAATTAGAAATATTCTTTTATTTTTTTACCTTTTCTAAAATAAGATAGTTCTTGAACTGTCTGAATCTGTAGATGACTTAGTCTTCACATAGCTCTAAAAATGCCTTTCCCAGAAGGCTTTCTGTCAGTAGTCTAATATTTATATTTTAATTTTAATTGAAAAAGATCTTCTGATTAATTACTTTTTTTAAACTTGCTTAAGCTTTTCTTCAATTATAGCTCTTGAACTTCATTGAACTTCTCTTTTTCTTAGCCTTTTGTAATTCCTCTGTTCAAAGGTCACTGTCTGTGGGGATTATACAGACAAAATAGATTTTGTAGGTGGGGTTTTTAAAGGGGTATATGACTAGACCATGCACACTCTCAGTGGGTGCACCTGCGTTTGGAGTGATGTGCAGAAGGAAGGAAGGACACATTCACACCATCTGTCCCAGCAATGATGTGCATGTTACCTGGTCCTAAATATGTGCTGTGGATGTGCAGAGCACTAAGTTCACCCACACTGCATTTCTAGCCTTCTGATTGGTGTCTTATGTGCACAGCTCTAGCCTGCTTTCACCCAAAGCAGAACTTCCTGATGCTCACCCCTGGAATACTCCAAAGCATCTCACCTAATAAAAATTCACATCAAAAATAACAGCCTACTCATGAGCTGACTTGGTAATATAGATCAACCAAGCTGGGTAGCTAGGACAAGAGTCACAGAAGGATTTAGGTACCTAAACATAACAGATTTTAATTTTTGGAGCTATTTCATAATTAATGAAGACATACAAACTGTACTCCATCACTGAGTAAGAATAGTTGAAAGCTGGGAGAGTGCACAGAGAAGCAGCATCTGTGCTGGCTCAGCTCTTAAGCACTTTCCTGCATTTTCCTGGGCAATGGCATTTGGCTTATGATGAGAATTGGATCTTGGCAATCACATCCATCAACATTTCAGCTATCTGTTTTGATAGAGACTTTGATCTCTGTTCAAAAGTGCAGGTTTTAGTGGTAGAGGTCAGTTAGCAGTGATAGTTTTATGTCACATATAATTAAATAGATGTAGTCTTCCTGTATATTTATTGCTAATTTTGTGTAAGCCTGAAATCAGGAATCAAAACTGAGGTCTCGTCATTCCCAGCTGATTGCCTCAAATGAAAGATTTCAGTGATTTTCCATAATATTTTTTTGGCCTTGTGAATTTTAACTTCTGTCTTTTACTACGTCCCAGATTTAAAAAGGAATGGGTTTTGATGTCCCAAACCCTGAAAATGACAGTGTTGTAGAGGAGGGATGTAGAATTAAATCTCTTTGAACCAAGGAGGCCAAGAACCATTTCTGTCCCCTAGCTTATTGCTTTTACAATTATTTTTTTGGGGAATGAGGCATGTGTTATCATCAGCCATTGAATTTTTCAAAGGTCTAAGCTTCATTCTGTCTTTCAAAAGATTTATTTTCTTTCATTAAAAAATAGATATGTTCTCCACACCCTTCACAGACTTTGCTAATCCTAAAAGATTGATCTGCAGTGGATGGAGAAGACATATTCAGACATCTAAGCTGTGGAAAATATTAACAGATCAGCTCTAAATGATAATTTTATCATTTCCTTGAAAACAAGAATACCAAGGCTTTGTGGGCCAGAGCTGAACTGATATGGTTGGGATTTCAGACCTCTATAATAGTCATAGCTCTGTACAACTTGGGATCTGAAGGCAAGGCAGCCTTCTATTTTCTTGGAAAATTTTTTATTTTCAGTCTTGCAAAAGCAAACTTGGACTACTCCTTAGTCTAAGCATCTGTCTCAGAAGCAAAAAATAAGCAAACAGATGCCTATGCTAAATAGTGCTACTCCTTTGCACTACCATGATTTTTTATTTAAAACATGTATTATTCCGTAGAAGGATGGGGTGAGTGGATTACTGAGCAGCTGTAATGGCAGTTTTGGAAGAGATATTGGTACAAACACCTGGTTTTGAGAAATGGAGATTATGACTGAAATTGCCATCGATTTACCTACAACACAGCAGAAAGGCATACACCTTTTAAAGTGATTAATCTGAAATTGCTTCAGGGTGGGTTTTTTTTTTAAAGTTTGACCATGCTACCCACTGAATAAGTAGGAGGATATGTTACTAGTTTACCATCTACACCTCTAACAACTCACCTCTAGGAACTTTACTCTATTTTGCTTTCCAAACATAATAATCTTAATTACCTTGTTGTAATTACCTTGAAAGTGTGTTGTAGCAAACTCAGAGCTCTGCAGGCAGCTCCTACATTTGTTTAGTCCATTTTATATCTATATATCTGTATTGCTATATATCTATAGAAATACCTATATATATATAACAGGAAAACCCACTTGATCAACGTGTGGGTTGTAGCCGTTGCCATAGTTCTGTCTTTTTTGACCATAGGGCAGTCAGCACCAGGCCTGCTGGATGCAGACAGAATGGTAGAGCCTTAGCTACTGTGATAACACTTTTAAGTGAATATCTGACTTTATTTGAATATCTTTTTGTCTTCAGTCTGTTTCTAGGTTATCTGATGGCTCATTGTAGTTGGTGTCTTCCACACTTGAGCCTTTGCCTGCAAGGAGGCTTGACTGGTACGGCTAAGATCAGCCATCCTGACTGAAATCAGGGACAATTGCACTACAGATCACCAAGTGACACCCTGAATTTTTCTTTCTCCTGCACAATGAGAAGCTTCTTAGCAAAATCTTGGGCAGGCTGATGTTCCAAATGGACAGAAACAACAACTGAATTAGTAAACCTCTACATCTTACTGAGGATAAGTATGGTTTGCTCTGGGAGGTGTGACTGCACTTCAAGGCAGCTGGCTCAGTTGCCCGATAAGCACATATCTGGGGTCACAAGTAGTGTGGACAGGCTGTCCATTTGGAAAAATGTCTGACCAGGTCCCTACCAGCTTCAATGAGCTTGATACCACTGCTAAACTTAGCTAGTGTGTAATCAACAAAAGGCAATAATTTTTTTATCTACATCTGCATGGCAACAGAACAAAAATGTTATTTGTCTTTATTCCTATCTTCTTTGATACCTCAAGTTATGAAGACTTAGAGTTTCACAAACTACCTGCAGCTTGACAATTCTCAAGAAAGATAAAAGACACACCTGAGCTGCCATTTCTGTTATGTTTATCAAGTGAGAATTCACTAGACATAGTTTACTCATGGGAATATCTGGGATCATTTATCAACACAATAAAAAAGAGTGACAGTCATAACACTGTTATCAGCACCTGGTCTTCATAAAGTATCTAGACTGTATCTTCTACCAGTGACAGAACACTATATCTTCTTTTTTCCTCTGGTGCTTGTCTTGCCTAACAGCTGTGTAACATTTTTGAGAGTTTTTTCCCACTAGAAAACAGACAATCTTCAAAATTAATAGGTCTTTACACTGTGTCCTTTTATTTTTTCTGATATAGCATAGCACTAATCCCTTCCTGAGGTATTTTTAATTGCAAAAATGAAAGAGTAATAAAGAACTTTGTGAAGTTAAGTAGGATCTAGTGAGTCCCTGACTCGTATTTTGAAAACAATACAGTGAATTTTAGTATCATCATTAGTTATGAATTTTCATTGTAGAGAACTGAGTCCTGTAGATTGTTACAAAACATTTGCAAGAAGAGTTAATAGCTTACATTAAGCCAAAAACACACTTGGACAAAGAAAAAGATGAACAAGTTCTGGTACTTAAAAATTTTAGCCAGTTCTACGAAAACATTGCTTGTATTCGTCATAAGCTTTGTGCAATATTCTGTCATAGTTCTGAGAACTGCCTGTGGTTTTATATACTTCATTATTTCTTTTTTTTAAAAAAAATTCTTTATTTTATTCAGACTGATTCTAACTTACTAAGTGGCTTGAAATAAGAAGATAACTGAAAAGCGAAATTACTGCTTTTAAAGTGTTATGGAATATTTTTTCAGCACTAATACATTCATTTCATATATTGCATATAAAATATGATTTACTTTTACAGACTCTTCCTCAAAATTTACATTAATGTATTCTTTTCTATGCGTCTTTTACATATTTGCTGCATCTTATAATGTGTTTTCCCTCAACAGATGGTGTTGTTGAATGCATAGCCAAGTTTTTTTAGCATCTGTGAGAATGGGAAAAAAACATACTCTCCCAAGATATCCATAGTCTCCACACAAAACTCAGTATATTAAATGAAATGGATACAGATATATCTTTGGTTTTAAATCAAGACTTCATTCTATGAGATTTTGAACCAAGTAAATAGTTAATAAAAAATCCATGACTGAGTCTATGAAACAACCCTGCCAGACACCAATGATGGGTTAGGTTAATGAAGGAAATGATGGCGTGAGCAAACACACTCATTTCTTTCTTGCAGAGAGGTAGGGACATAGACATGGTCCCTACGGTGATCTCTTTTGGCTTGGCTGACAAGTGGCGTGTCATTAAGCCATGGTAACTTAGTTACTTTCAATTATTTGTCCATAAAGTTAATGCAGAAGCAACTTGCTTTAGAGGAAAACACGACCTAATCAACCAAGTGTCCACAGGGGACTTCATTTCTCCAGGCTTCTCTTACACAGATAAAATCCAATTAAATCACTGTCTACACTGGCAAGTTTTGTAGAATTGTAACCAGAAAAAAGCTGTGAAATGTTTACAATGCATCTAGTTTTGTGACTAAATTTTCACTGGCTCAAGCCCAACAGGAAACAATAAAGCCAGTTAATATGCTAGTAAGGCTGGTTGTTATTATTATTCTCTCTTGTCAGAGAGTAAAGAAAAATCACTTGTTGTACAAGCAGTTTTGTCTCAGCCATTCTGTGTTTGCTGTTATTAAACTTTTCAATACATGTGTGCAAAACTGGAGAAATATTTCTATAAAATAATTTAAATACAGGTCCAGGAATAAGCATCCTTGAATTTTGAGCTTGCATTTTGAAGAGTGTGAAAGCAGCACATACCATCTGCAATTTATCCATGCAGAATTAAAATATTGTTCCTTTTAGGTACTTAAGAGACTATTACAGGCAGTCCAGAATGTGTAGGTAATAATAGAATATCTATGGGATTTTTCTCTTTTTGAGGCAAAGCATGAGTTTAGAACAAAGGTATGTACATAATCCTGTCAAGTCTTGCTTTTAAAGAGGCCAAATTCCACTGTCTAAAACCCTCAAATATCTTCAGCATTTTACTTTTAAGGTCACCTTGGTAAACCATTGACATGTAAAGTGGTTAGTGCCAGTTTTGCTTTTACTAATTGCTGTGTAACTTTTAATCAACACTACATTGTTGTATGAAACTAGCAATCTGATTTGGGTAGTTTCTCATTGTACTTCATAGAATTCACTGGGGTTTATTGCTATAAAACTGAGATTTAGAGTTAAGACAGATTTTTCAGTGAGGAGCGCTGCATTTTTTTCCTATTTTGAGCAGAAGTACCATGTTTACTGCTTAGACACACAGCCATGAAATTGATGGGGGTGGTATAAAAATCAGGGTGAAAGAAGAACACCTTGATGTCACTGCCTCAAAAACAGTGACCCGTATTTATAGGATTATATAACATTGATGTGTAAACACTTCGTACTAAAAGAGCAGAGAATCTTATTTTAAAATGCCTTCCCTTAGCAGCTTTCAAAAGAAAAGTCTGTGTGTGGCAAATGGAATCACAGAATTATAGAAAATGCTGAATTGGAAGGGATCTCCAAGGCTCATCCAGCCCAACTCCTGCCCCTGCACAGTGCCATCACTAAGAGTGCATGGGTCCAAGAGCATTGTTCAAAAGTTTCTTGAACTCTGGAAGGCTGGTGCTATGATCACGTCCCTGGAGAGCCTGTTCCAATGCCTCAAGTTTTTTGTGATAACTTCTGTAGTGGAGTGACCCTGAGTAGATGCCAAAACTGGTTTTTCATTCCCCTAGGAAACTGGACAGAGAAGACAAAATATAACAAAGGTGAAGGAGTTGAGATGAGGTCTGGGAGAGATCACTCACCAAATACCGTCCTGGCAAATGGGCCTCCACTTGGGGTATTAACTGAGTTTATTACTAACCAAATCAGAGAAGGATAATGAGAAGTAAAATGAACCTTAAAAATGCCCTTCCCCTGCCCCTTCCTCCTTCAAAGTTTCTGCTTCCCACCAGAAGCACAGAGAAAGAGGAAATGAGGGCTACACTCGGTTCATCACAGGTGGTTTCTGGCACTGCTGAGGGAGAGGAGGCCTTCCACTACTCCGCTGTGGAGTCTCTCTCATGGGAGACTGTTGTCTATAAACTTCTGAAGCAGGAGTACATCCTACGGGCAACGGTCCTCCATGAATTGCTCCAACACAGATCTCTCTTCCACAGGATGCAGTCCTTGAGGCACAGACTACATCAATATGGACCCCCCCCAACAAGGTCGCAAGTCCTGCCAGGAGATCTGTTCCAGCCTGGGCTCCTCTGTCCACAGGTCTGCAGGTCCCTGGTGGGAGCCTGTTCCAGCACAGGCCTCCCAGGGAGTCACAGCCTCCTCTCAGGCATTCCCCTGCTCCAGCCTGGGGCTTCTCCATGGGTTGCAGGTGGATCTCTGCCTCCCCATGGACCTCCATGGGCTGAGGGGCACAGCTGTCTCACCACTGGCTGCACCAGGGGCTGCAGAGGAATCCCAGCTCTGGCACCTGAGGCACCTCCTGCCATCCCTCTGCACTGACCTGGGTGTCTGCAGGGCTGCTCCTCTCACACAGTCTCACTTCACTCTTCCATGGCAACAACAACATCTGCAAAATAAACTTTCCTTAAATCACAAAGGCATTACCAACATTTCTGGTTGCCTTGGCCTTGGCCAGCAAAACATCCATCCTGGAGCCAGCTGGCACTGGCTGTGCCAGACACTGAGGAAGCGTCTGGCAACTTCTCACAGAAACAACCAGCGCAGCCCCCACTACCAACCCTGGCCATGCTAACCCAACAGAGCAGGGATTCAGTCAGACATCAGAATAATTTTCAAAATTTTTCTTATCTCTAAAATAAGTGTTTTCTTACTTGAAAAAATGCAGTGTTCTAAGATAACATCATTATTTACATATGCAGCTTACCACAATATAATTAGTGTTTAATGGCACTTACAGCTAAGAAGTGCAAACATGCTAAACATTCTGAAGTATTTTCTGATTCTAACAAGGGTTCAGAAAGCAAATACATAACAAACTGACTCTGATTACTGATTTTGTCTGACATGGAGTTTTAAGATTTATTTGTCAATGTGAAACATGAAGTGACACATTCAGAAACAATTTCTCTATTAAAAGTCGACATGAGGATAATCTTTTTGTTTCTAAAACAAAAAGTAAAATACACCCCCAAATTAGATAACTGCAATGAAAACCACAAATATCTTGCCACAGTGTTTTTTACATTAACAGCACTCTCCAGTATCTAAGTTCTAAATTAAATGAAAAATTAAGGAAAAGCTGTTTCATACATTTGAGTTATCAACATGTACCTCACACATGGTTATTTCCTTTTTTTTTCTATGACTCTCAGGTTTTTAATTGATTTTAAATCTGATTTTACTTAATCTTGTCCTAACCAGGCATCCTGCTTAATCATGGGTGTTCATCCATGCTAGTGGAAAATGCTGAAGAAGAAGGATTCAAGTAATTCTTATCAAAAAACCTCAGACATTAACAAAAGATAGGATATTTAGAAGAAGGGGTTTTCGATTTATCAAAAATCTAAGGAACAGGAGGACAAAGTTTACCCAGAAAAGTCCAAGGTTCCCTCTGAACTTTGATTAACTTAGTCAAGACTTAACGGGAAAACTTCTGATTTGTGGGGAAAAAAAAGGCTACTTAATGTCAAGAGAATCCCAGAACCCTTGGGAGTTTTACAGAAAAGTCTCATTTTATAATGTGTATGCCTTGTACACTACTATGTCTTTCCTTATCCATTTAGCAAGAAAACTTGCAAGCATGGTATATCATAACTTGGAAAGCTAGCTCAGCAATTGTTTTTATGGACCACTAATTATAGAATACTTACCCACAAAATTTCACACTGCTTTCTGCGGTTAGACACTTGCAAAATTGTAATGTCCTGTATCTTAGGGAAATTTAGTTTCTCAAGTGCAAATAGTTACATCCAGTTTCTAAGTATAATCTTATACTTTCACACTATTTATTCACAGAACATACATTGAACAAATATGGAAGAGAAATACACTTTCTAAGATGGGTAGGTTGGTCCATATTAGGATTTAGCATTGGTGTTAATTGTAAAAATTTTGTCCATTGAAATAAAATTCACTGAAACAAAACAAAACAAAACAAAACAAAACAAAACAAAACAAAACAAAACAAAACAAAACAAAACAAAACAAAACAAAACA
>VZUI01055849.1:0-13319 GCA_013401135.1 Cettia cetti | reverse complement strand
GGGAAATGGGACCGGGGAAATGGGGGCAATGGGGGAAATGGGACCGGGGAAATGGGACCGGGGCAATGGAGGAAATGGGACCGGGGCAATGGGGGAAATGGGACTGGGGAAATGGAGGAAATGGGATTGGGGCAATGGGGGAAATGGGACTGGGGAAATGGGGGAAATGGGACTGGGGAAATGGAGGAAATGGGACTGGGGAAATGGAGGAAATGGGACCGGGGCAATGGGGTAATGGGACCAGGGGAGCAGGGCAGAGGGACTGAGGGAGCAGTTGGCGAAGTAGGGGGGGAGGCAGTTGGGGGAGATGGGGTAGCATTGGGAGGCAGCAGCAAAGGTCAGGGCAGCTGGAGGTCAGCTGAAGTGTTGGACTGGAGGAGATGAGGCACTCACAGAGATATAGGAGAGCTGGGGTGTGGGATTAGGGGGCCAGGAGGACAAATGCAGAGGTCAGAAGAGCTGAGAGAAGAGCATTTTGGGATGCAGGGGGCAGTTAGGGTAGGTGGGGGGCAGTTGAAAATGGGGAACTTGGGAAGGCATATGTAGAGTTCAGGAGAACTGGGGGAGCAACTGGAGGTACTGGGGGGCAACGGGGGGCAGGAGGATAGAGGCCATTTCCCCCCAGGCAGCTGCAGTGGCCTCCAACAACCACACTACCATCTCAGTCCCAGCTTCTCTGCAGGGTCAGCACCCAGCTGGGGCCAAGGGCTGTCCCCTCTCTGTCCCCAGAGCCCTTGTCCCACCCTTTGCTGCCTGCCGGCTGCCACACACACCCTTATTCACACCTTGCCAGGAGCATCTCCAACTGAGAGGTCTCCAAGCCAGTAAAACCCAACCCAGAGTTACAAAGTCCAGTGAAGCCAAAAGCACAGCCTCAGAACACCATTACTGCTGCTTTGTGGGATTATGCTCTGGATTCTACAGAATTCAGCCATTGGGACACTGGTAGGAGGTTGGAGATGAGGGGAACAGAGGGCAAACCCTCACAGAGCCACAGTGTAAACACTGATGCTGGTCCCCATCCTGGTGTGGATTTTGGTATACAGACCCTCATGGGTTTCCCTGCAGTGCTCACTTCCTGCCCAGACACAGGCTGGATAGGGAAACCCTGTCTCAAGGTAATGACTTTAGAAATTCTTAAATTATTTTAGGTTTAAGAAATATTCTAACATGATGACCCTCATGGGTGCTGTAAATAGACAGTGCTCTCTGACAGTGCCTGAATTCATCACTGCAATGGGACATTATCACCTCCATCCCAGCAAGAAGCAGGTTTGGAAGAGGATGCACTGGAAAAACAACTCTTCCTTCCCTGCAAAGGCCACTGGTTTGAGGCACAGATTCCTTTGTTTCTAGGAGAGCTGGCAGACACATCCCAGTTGGCATTTCCTTGCGCGTTGGCCGAGCCCTGGCCGGCAGTGGCAGCCTTGCCCCGCATGCGAAGGAGGGCTGTAAAAAGCACCACTCGAGCAGGGATCACGCGATTCTGAATGTAACAACCTCCTTTTTCTCTTTTTGAAATTGTTTTTACCAAGGTTCTCTGGCACCTCTATCAATGTGCCATTATACTTGTGGATAACAAGGCAGCAATCGCATGAGGCATATTAAGGAGGGTTTTTTTCCCCTCTGTGGCTCTGTTTGGGGTAAGCGTGGGTGTCAGTGCCAGCTGTGCAGTGGGTCCCCCCCCTCCCTCATGCTGGTTTGGGCACCAGAGCACAAAGGCAAAGCACTGGCGTGAACTCAGGCACGCAATGGGATGTTTCTCTAGGCCAGCAAACGCTGTTGTCTTCGCAGGGAAAATCACAGAATTCTAGAATGGTTTGGTTTGGAAAGGACATTAAAGATCATCCAGTTCCAACCCCATGCCATGGGCAGGGACAAAATCCCCAGCTCCCCTCCCAGCAGTGCTGAGCATTGCTCTGCAGGCTCTTCAAACCCAACCAAGCAAAATGGGGGAAAAACTGAGCTTAGAGACCTTTTTAAGCTGGTAAAATTGTATATAGATGGAAAATTCAACTTCTTGCTAAATATGTATGATTTGAGCAGTAAATACTATTTTGAATCTCTAATTATGGCATTGGGTTTGGCACATCTACAACACAGTTAAATTACAGCTGCCACTTTGAATCAGCTGGCTCTGAAACTCTTAATATTGAAATCGTGGCTTTTAGCACTCATTTCCCTTTGTTTGAAAGGCCCATCATCTATAAAATTGAATTGAATGTGTTTATTTTATAAATAAAATAATAGAACATCATAAAATGTATTTACATCCAAAGGTACAGCATCCAGTCCTGAGTCCTGAGCAGTGCTCAAGACAGGGGTCCTTCCCTTTTGCCACTTTTACAAGGGGGGAAATCCCATAAAATCCTCAGTAAACCCCTGGGTTTCAGTGCTGCACAGAAAGGAGCTGCTTTGCAGCCAGGATTAGTTTGACTGTAGCTGAGGGATTATTCAGTTTCTTCACTAGAACATGAGTTTTAAAATCCAGCAAGAGACCATCATCATCATCCTGCTTCCTGACTACTCTGCACAGGCTTGGCAAGACAATGCCCTGTGACCAGTGTTTGCTCTTTTCTAGCTGCTACTAACATAATTGATATACTATAATCATATAATATAAGATTGTTTAAGACACCAGTATTTAATATAATAGATATAGATATAGATAAAGATATAGATTATATAATCAAACATGCTTGGCACAAGTTGCTGGCTTTCTAGGCAGGTTGCATGGAGAAGCTGGACCTGACAGCACAATGGGTGTAAGAATTATCACCCACCCAGAAGCTGTTTCTTGGAAAAGACTTCAAATGTAACCAAGAATTCACTATGCCTTATCTGCCTGGCAGAGGAATGCTGAGGAGCGCTCAGACACTGAGTTTGGGAAAATGTTGGCAAAAAATAACCATCCCCATCCTTCAAGGAGGAGGGATTATATGGCTAGAGGGAGTGGGGAGGGATAAGCAATTGCATCTGCACACTTGAGTACTCCTTAAAATGAAGAATGATCCTGTCTGCCATCCCAGGTTTGCTGTCCCAGCTGGAGCAGCATTTCTCCCCGCCATTGCATGCCCATTCCTGGGATGGGAGACACTTTTGGATGGGGATGTAAAGAGCTGTTGTGCCAGATCCTGCCTCTACAGCTATGCTGCTCTTGGGGGAGGCATGATCCAGCACAGCAGCTGCGTGAATCATTCCCAGGATAGACAACAAGGATCTCTGGATGTCAGGAGCAAGGCTATAAAGACATCAAGGAAAATATCACATCCTTTTATTTTGCACCTTTATACTGAGGGGGCTGATGTTTTCTTTGCAAGCTCAGGCAAGTATGTACTTGACATCCCAGGGAATTACTCATCCCCTCTACTCTTGGCTTCTAATTAGCAACTAAAGGGGAATATAATAATTAAATATGCCCAAGGTAACGATACTTGGAAACTTTGGGTCACGTTTCAGCCAGGGGAGGCGGCGAGTAGTTGGAGCAGGTGAGTTTGAAGTCTGTGGGAACCTGAAAGACACAAAAGGGAAGGAAAGATGTAAGGAAAAAAAAAACAAAACCAAAGAAAAAGAAGAAAATCCAAACTGTACACTGGGAAAGCATTAGATTGGTGAATCAAAATGATGCCTAGAGTTAAGGTAATGCTTAAAACCTGTCATGCAGTTGCCAGCAGTGTTGGGCAAAGTGGGGGACACCTGGCAAACCCCTTTCCCAAAAGAGTATGCAAGGATGCTGGTCAGCCCCTGACCCACTGGTTTTCTGCTCTCACAGGTGGGGGGACAAGGTAAATTCAAGCATTTTTATTTCCCAGCCAAAGCTTGGTTGGTCCTCACTCCCTTCCTTCCCTTGGGGGCTGCAATTCAACCCTCGTTAGACCTCGAAGTAATTCCCATTAACATTTATGAGAATTTCATGATCAAAAGAAGAATCAGCCCTTTCATCTTCCAGACATGCCCCAACGCACATCACCTGGCCCCAAAAGCCTGTCCTGCCAGGCAGGAGCTCCCACCTCGTGCTGGGGTCTCTCAGAATACACACCCCAAAACTGGGGTGTATTTACAAGGTCAGTTTACCCTCCTGGACCCAGTTCATGGCATCAATTCAGCATTTCTTCCTTTCCCTTCTCCCTAAAAATCAGTAATTAGCAAATGCCCACCCTCTCTGCACTGCTTTTTCAAGGGGAAGGTAATATTGATAGCTCTGTTTCAGATAAAAAGTGAGGAGTAAGGGCCAAGCCCTTGCCTGGAGCCATAGGATGAGCCGGCAGCCGAGCCCGACTCATAATCCCGGCCTTGGGAGTCGCAGCCCTAGCGCAGCCGGCTGGGTCACAAGGCGGCTTCCAAAGAGCCCACATCAAAGAGTGCTGCCGGCTTGTGAAAGCGTCCCAGGATTGCATGCCGTGCAATTCCTGCTTAATGGAAATCTGCCCGTCCCCTGCACACTGCCAAAGGGCCCTCGCTGAAGGTGCCTTCCTATGGTTACAGACGTGATGTGGGCCAGCAAGTCCCCAAGGAGGGCATTTCCCCAGGAAAATGGGAAATGCCATGGCTTTGCTGATGCCTGGTATTGGAGAAGCGCTAGCTGGGGTGTATTTTCCTAAAGCTGCAATCAAGGTGCTGGCAGGGAAACATGCAGCTTCCCAGGAAAATGCAAGGAGCAGAGAACAGACAGCTTAGCTAATGTCTGCCACTGAGAGCAGAACAAGTCTTTGCTCCCAGTTTTCTGGGAAAAAGAACGAAATCTCCACAGCCTGAGGTCACCCCACTGATCCGATTTCACTCCCAAATGTTTCCAAGGCTTTGCCTATGCACATGGGGAGTGGTTGGGAATGGCTTCCCAGGGCAGACAAGGGGTGATTCACCCTCCTCCTCCTCTGCCAAAGGCCTGGCAAGCGCCAGCAAAATAAAACTACGTCAGCACCTATTTCCCATGTTTCAAATACTTGTTTATCATCAGCAAACAATAACCTGAGATCCGGATCAAAGCCAAGCCTGCTTTCGAAGCAGCAATCTCTCCTAGGGCATCCTGCTGGCTTTCAGCACTTGCATGTGCTGGGTGTTTGCTGGGTGCTAAAATATTTTCTGTTTTCTCTGTTTGGGTTTAAAAGACTGGTCTCAGGTGGGCTGCGGTTCCATGTACTTCTGGCAGCTGAGTCCTGGCCAGCCATGGCTCTCCTGCCCAGAGACCAACACAAAGAGGCAGCTGCAGCAGGCAGAGCTGATCTGCCCTTGCTGCTGCAGCAGTGTCAGGGCCACCCCTGGGTATCCTGCATCAGCATCCTGCCTGGCAAGCAATAGGCAATGGTGAGGGGCATGGTACCCCCAGGGACTGTCCCCCAGGGTCTCTGTGCTGTGCCCACACGGGGTTCATAGCTCCCTGCATCCCTGCCCACAGTCTGTATCCCTTGAGCCATGGTGCTTTGCCAGAGGAGCCCCCCAGCTGCCTGGGATGTTGTATATGGCTGAAGGAGAGGTCATCAAACTCATCACTGCCCCTGAGGGGATGATGAGCCCAAAGCAGGCATTTTGGGGGACATATGCCATCAGAGAGGGACTTGTAGTCTGCAGGGTCCCCAGAAGGCGATGTGCTGGGTGGCTGCACCACGGGCAGCTGGAGGCTGATGCTGGTCCATTATGCACCTCCACGTGCCCACAGGTGACTGGAGCCACGTGTCCTTCAGCAGAGAGCCAGGGCAGACCTGTGCCAGCTCACCTCCACAGGAGCTGGCTGTTGTGCCTCCCTCCTCGCCTGCCTGGCACCAGCCTTGAGTCACTGCCAGTCACTGGCACCAGCCCTGACACCGTCCTGTGTCAGCAATCAGCTGTAGACACCCCAGGTGTCACAGGAACAGGTGCCTCCACCACACTGTCTGAAAGCTGTCAGCCTCCTTCTCTCCTTTCTAGGGAGCCCTGTCCCTGGCATGCCCATGGTGACCCTCAGCATCCCCCGCGGTGAAAGCCGTCTCCAGCTCTGCCTCGAGCACTGGGGCATCACATGCTGACTCATGCACCCGGCAGTCTCCGGGGCTGATTGCCACGGATATGCCTGGGGACAGAGCCAGGAATCCCACACAGGGGACATGAGAGCCAAGGGGTACAGCTCTGGTATGGCAAGAGCTGGTGAATAAATTCTGTGCAGGGATCCTACCTGTCTTCCTTGGCTCTGGGGAGCAGCATCAGGTCCATGATGGAAAACCCCCAGGCAAATGGAGGGCAGGGGCCAGAAGGCAAACTTGGGCTGGCAAGACCTTGTCATCAGGGGTATTTAAACAGCAGGAAGGTGTCCCCAGCTCATCATTGTCACCCCAATCACAGGTTACCTCTAGAGATGGCCTGATTGGTGTGTGTCTGCCTGACAACCCATTATTCCAGTCTAATCCCAAATTAATTATAGAATGTATCCCAAATCAATTACAGAATAGACCAGGAGCAAAGATCTACCAGAGTCCTAACTCCCAGTCCTACATCACCTGGAAGATGCTTTTTTCCTCTGTGCAGAAAGAGAGGAAAGAAGGTAAAAAGGGCTGGGGTCTGACTGAAAACAGATGTTGGAGAGCTTTTCCTGCACCCTGTCCTTTTATGGCAGAGATTGTTCCCTTCCCTTTGTGTGGGTTTCACCTTCCTCCCTGTGAGCTAGAGGAGGGGGATCACTGTGGAGAAGTCACCTGTCCCTGTATCCCTGAGCCACCACCAGCTGGGGACAGGGCCAGTTTTTGTCTGGGTGGCCAAGGGTGCCAGGCAGTAGGGGAAGGCACAACAGATACAACAGTGATATTGCTGTTCCCCATTAATCCATCACTACACGGCAGGAAGCATTTCCCTCAGCGTATTACTGCACCACAAGAGTGCTTGGCTGATTATTTCAGCCAAGGAGCAGAGCAAATGCAAGATCCCAGGGAGATGTTGCCCCTCTGTCATGACACCATCACAGTACACTGGGCCATAGCTAGGGTGGCAGGTGACCATTTGCACATGTGTTTCCCATGTTTGTGTTTCCCTGCTCCCACAGGAGCAATAACACACCTGGCACACACCTGGTCCCTGGCACTGTCCCCTGCCATCATGCCCCAGTGCATCAGCAGCAGTGTGACATTCACAGGACCGCAGGGCTGGCATGTCAGGGCACTGACAAGCTGCTCCAGGGTAGAGGAGCTGAAGAAGGGGCACATTGGCTCTGCCTTTCTTAGGTTTTTCCATACTGATTTCCCACACTGGCCTGGAGAGGCTGGAGGAGACATTTTGTTGGGGTGCTGGCAATGCTCCCCATCAGGTCACCCAACAAGTTCCCAGCAAGCCCAGACAGCTGAGTGGTAAAAATACTCCCTGGGCTGCTGTGTCGGCTGGATTAGCATTGACAAACTGCCTCAGCCAGGTATCTCAGGCAAAAGCCCAGCTGGGATAAAAACCCAAGGCAAAGGAGTCTCAGAGCAGGGACAGCTGGGATGGAGTATCACTGACACCAAGGAGCTCACAGAAACACAGGAATGAGAAGGAAGGATGCTCCACAGCTGACAATGCCTCCTGGACATAAAGTAGACTGTCCCCATATCAAAAATCTCACCATCTTTTTTTTTTTTTTTTTTTTTTTTTTTTTCCTGCCTTCCACCCCCTCACTGCACTTTCGAGTAGGTGGGTAAAACCTGCTGGAGGAGTTGACCAGGGTCACCTGCCACCCTCCTCCCCTGCACACCCAGGTAATGGCACACAGAAATTAATTCAGAAGAGTGGGATGGAGCACCACAGCCAGGAAGGAGACAGGGCCCCGAGGTGCCATGCACGGCGCCGAGGGGACAGGGGTGCCACTGTCCTGGGGCACTGGGAGGGCACGGCAGGCTCTGGCCACGCCAGTCCGGCTTGTTGCTGCTCCTGCTTGCGGGGAGGGTGGAGGAACCAAAGGACAGGGTCTCAAAGCAGGGACTGAATCCCTGTCACCTCACAGTGCCAGTTCCCCATCACCCCACTGTGCCAGCTCTGAGAGGAGGGGACTGAGATTTCCCAGCAGTGGTGGCATTTTCTGGAATAATGTAACCCCAAATCAGATTGTCAGATTGATTTTGGCATCAATCAATCAATCAATCAATCAATGAATCAAACGCTGGACTGCAGGGGGCTCCCTGGGTCCACCCCCCCCAGTGCAGCCCCCTCAGCCCCGTCGAGTGCAGCAACACTCCTGAGACAGGTGTCATCTCTGTGATGAGATCTGGCCGTTCTCTGCACCCCTTCCTACATCTCAGCAGAGAGGGGTGGTCACCCTGGCAGCCCTCCCTGCTGCCGCAGCATCCCGAGGAGGGGGCGCGGGGGATGCAGGAGTCCCGGGTCACGCTGCGCCGCCCGGGGAGTGAATCAGCAGCGCCCGGGGCAGGAGCCGGGCTGAGCCGTGCGCAGGCTGCAGGGGCGGAGGTTTTGCACTCGCTCTCGCCTGGCCAAGGATAAATAGGAGGCGGCTGCGAGTCCTGCCAAAGCTTCTTCCCGTCACCCAACGCGTCCGACAGCAGGCACCCAGCCCAGCCAGACATGGACTCTCAGGATTGCCCTTGTGCCACAGGTAAGGCAGCGTTTCCTTCCATCCCGGGGGGCAGCGGGAGACCCAGCATCCCAGCGGGAACACCGACACTCCTGCCCGCCGGCCTCCTCCGCCATTCTCATGTTCTCTCTCCTACGGGCTGGGCCAGCAGCTGAAGTCCTCTCCCAGCGCTGCGGTGTCACCTGGGAGTATCTCACTGGAAAGCGGCTGTGAATGCCGCGACCTCCTCTCTGAGCGAGGCTGGAGCATCAGTGGATGCCCGGAGGGGAGGCAGTGCTGTTCCCCGCGGATCTCTGGGTTGTTGGTATCCCCTCCCACCACCTCTTCTCAACCTCTTTTTCTCCTTTTCTCCACGTTTTAGGTGGCACCTGCACCTGTGGGGACAACTGCAAATGCAAAAACTGCAAATGCACATCGTGCAAAAAAGGTAAGAGGGATCCGTGAGTCCCCCGGGGGGGAAGGGGAGGGGCAGGAATACTCAGGGGGTTTTAACTACACATCTGTGTATGCACTGAATCAAATCAGTCTTAGAATTGACAGTGGCAAGTTTATTCTTCACATATGGATTTTTTCCCCCCCAAAGGAGCACAGTGTGTGTCCCACCCCCTCTCCAGGCAATACAAGTCACTCAGTACCAGCTAAACCCGAGCTTTCCCCTCAATAGCCCCTCAGGCTCAGCACAAGGGGATGCTGGGGAGGAAACCAGCACCGGGATTTCTTCTGGGTGCTCCTGATGCTGTCACCCACAGCAGAGCTGTGTGCCATGAGGGTTTGCAAAGAGAGGGACTGAGGGAATCCTGGTGAATCCGTGGGAGTTCCACACTCTCCCCCTGCCTCTCCAGGGCCAGCCATAGCTGCATAAACACCCTGGAAGATACTGCCAAGAATGGGGATGCTGCTAAAAAGAAATGACATGAATACATGGGAGGTCTCCAAAACAGTGAAACCCCCAAAGCCCCAGCCTGAGACTTCCTGAGAATGCCCCTAATTTTTTCTTTTTTTGTCTCTCCCACAGGCTGCTGCTCCTGCTGCCCAGCTGGATGTGCCAAGTGTGCACAGGGCTGTGTCTGCAAGGGGCCCCCCTCCGCCAAGTGCAGCTGCTGCAAATAGGAGACCCCTGGCTGCACATCTGGGGGTGATGCACATCTGGGGGGGCCAAAGAAGAATAACCTTATTGTGTATGTTGGTTGTCTTTTTTTATATATGTGTTCAGATTTCTTTAGTGTTTGTCACTTTGACATGTAATAAGCTACCTAAATAAAGTGATATGTATATAAAGGTCCATAAGGAATTTGACACTTCTGTTGGGTGCAGCAGTTTCCCTGGGGAGCGGGAGGACAGTGCCTGTGGGAGGTCATGGCAAAGAGCCTGTGTCTTCTTTTTGCTCCTGTCTTCTAATCTTGGCTCTGCTCTCCCTACCAGTAGTTCTGACTCTTGTTTTAACACTTTCCCTACACAATAAGGGATTTTTCTTTTCCCCCCAACCTCTTGCAACCCAGGGGCAAATCCCATGCTGTCTCCTCCACCAGAGATCCTCGGGGCTAATGAGCAGCTCGTTATTACAAGCTTTCCCTGTAATAACCACCACAGCCCTGCCCATTTCCAGGGGGAATGTTTCCATGGCAGGTGGGGTGGCAGAGAAACAGGTTTAGTTTTCCTCCTGGCAATTTAGTTGAACTGGCTGGAAGAACCACATTGCTTATCCCCCTGCCACCTCTGCCAGTCTGGCAGGGTGCTCCTGGGGAGCCTCAGGTGACCTGGTTCTCCAGCATGGGGTGCAGTGCACACAATGGGGTGTAATCCCCACAACAGGGTGCACTGGCTGCAGTAGGGTTCAGTGCCTGTGATGGGACATGATGACCAAACTGGAGTGTGACGCCCACTGTGGTTTGCAATGCCCATACCAGGATCCCAATGATGGGATGTGAAGGGATGCAATGCCTGTGATGGAGCGGAATGCTCACCATGGGATGGGATGCCTATGCCAGGCTGCAAAGCCCACCATGGGATGGGATGCCCACAATGCCCATGTCAGGGTGTGATACTCACTCTGCCCAAGCACAGCTATGCTGTTGCCAGAACACTGCACCCCAGGTGCCACGTGCCACCCTGCTGCTTCCCAGGAACAGGACAGGTTATGCCTGTCCTCACACTCCTCAAATGCAGCCATTCATGGCCACTTTTTAGGTTAAAAACCTTTCCTGACCCACCCAGTCACTACTGCCAGGACTCAGCCAGGGATTTGGCACAGCCTACAGCACGGCACCCCTTTGCTCCAGGAGGGCTCCTCCCTCAGGGTATCCCCTGAGATGTCACCATCACTCCACACTTCTGATGGGTGCAAAAGCCACCCCTATGTCAGCTGAATTTAGGAGGGCAGGAACATGGCAGGCATGGAGCAATTACACTAAACTCCGCTCTGTGAAGAGCAGGGTTATCTTTACTCCTTCCAACCCAGTGAGATGTAAGTGCCAACCACACAAAAACATCACTGGTGAGCTCACAACGAGAGTGAAGGAGAGGTTGCTAATGGGATTGATCACCAAACATCTGGTTTAAGCAGCAAAGCTCACAGAATTGGTCTGGCTTTGCTGGCCCCTGTGGGTTTGCACTGGTGCTGCCTCATGGCTCTGTGCTGTGCCCATCCCTGTGCCCCATGGCAGTATGATGGAGAGCAGCTGTCAGATGCTGTCCCCTGCCTTCAGGGAAATGGGGGGGGGGGGGGGGGGGGGGGGGGGGAGGGGAAGGGGGAAGATAGAGCTTCCACTATCCCAACTCTGAGCCCTGAGATCCATGCTGGGCAGCTGCAGCTCTGCTGCTCACTTTATGACTGCTATAAAATCAGAGTTGGACCTGGCACCCCTCTTACATGGGAACAGACTTGGGTTTAACTACTCCATGCCCTGGGAAATTGGCATACCAGCAGTAATACAGGAGACCCCTCCAAGCTCTCCTCTCCCCATGGATGTCTGGCATGGCCTTTCAGCAAGCCCACAGCTCAGGGGATACTCATTCATTCCTCCCTCTTCTGCTTACAGGATGACCTCGCTATTTAGTGGAAATGCTCAGATTGGGAAATCATGTATTTTCCAGGCTCTTTTCCCATCTCAGCTTCACATACAGTTCTGCTGTGCTGCTTTTTCCCGCTCACGGTGACATGGGCCCAGGACAATGTGTCCTGAGATTCAGCACAGCCCCTGCAAGTACGATATGCAGGATTCCTAGCAATCTGGGAATTCCCCCGCTTTCCCTGCAGCTTTGGCCCTGCACAGTCATCCTACTTTTGGTATGGCCCCATGCAGGCATGTACGATCCCATTTTGGGTGGTCGGGGCTCTCTTTTCCTTGACCACGGGTGCAGCAGATCCCGCCCCGCCGGAGGAGGTGCCCGCGGGTGCAGCACATTCCCGAAGCAGCGCGCCGGGGGTGTCCGGGAGGGAAGTTATTTCACAACCCGTGTTTATGTGCAGTGTCACCACCACACGTGCTCGGTTATTCCACCTCTCCTCCTTCCCGCTCAGCCAGTGGCGTGTGCAATGCCTGCTGGCTTCGCCTCACTGCTGCTGGCAAACACTGCCAGGAAAAAACTCCGTGCTTTTGAAAACAAGCACGAGCCGTTCCCTGGCACAGCCACCCTGGGTCACTGAGCCTCTCCTGGTCCTAGAGCTCACTGGCACAGGCTCCACGGGGCTGGACTCCGTCTACAGCACTGGCTCTGAAGCCAGGCTTGCCCCATCTGCGACACCACCAAGAGCAGGGGGTGCAGGCACGGAGACAGCCTGGCCCTGGCGCAGGCACTGCTTTCCATGCTGCATGTTGGACTGGCCGCGGGCACGTGCGAGGTGGTGGAAGCCCTTTAGCTCATAAACCCTGTGACAAGGTGGAAAACTCACAGGGATGAGGAAGTGATTCCCAGCAGCTCCCAGCTGGCAGTGCCTACTACCATACTGCATCCCCATGCTCACCCGAGGGAACTGCATGAAACTCTGTCAAAGGGAGGTTTAGATTGGGTATTAGGAAAATGTTCTTTACCCAGAACGTAGTCAGGCCCTGGAACAGATTCCCCAGGGAAGTGGTCCCTGCACCAACCCTGACAGAGCTTTGGAAGTTTTTGGACAACACACTCAGGCACATGGTGTGCTTTTTGGAGTTGACCTGTGAAGGTTCAGGAGTTGGACTCGATCCTTGTGGCCTCTTCTAGCTCAGGGAAGAGATGTTCTATGGCGCACCCCTCCTGGGAGGCCATCTGAGCACTCCAGCCCCACGGGGGCTGCCCGGGGCCATCTCTCTCCATCTAAACAGTCTCATACACGGGGACAGCCCCGTGCACCCGACAGCCACCTTGAGGTGGGGGGCACTGCTGCACCACAGTGCTGGACACACGGGGCAGCATCACAGCGCTGTCTCAAGTGTCCAGGACCTGTGGCAGTGCCATGCCACTGCTGTTATCCCCACACCCCGTGCATTCCAGGGTCTCGGTCCCCCGGAGTGCAGCACCCTGCCGGGGGGAGGGGGGGGGGGTGCATGTGGGACACCCCGGCCTCCCCGCAGCGGGCTGGGAGCAGAAGTGGGCGGGCAGGTCCCTGACCCGGGTAAGCACGGCACGGCACGGCCCCGGGGTGGGCACGGCCCGTAAGTGAGCACAGCACGGCACGGCACCGCCCCCGGTGAGCACGGCACCGGGGGTAGGGCACGGCCCCCGGTGAGCACAGTACGGCCCCGGGTGAGCACGGTCCGAGAGTGAGCACGGCACCGCCCCCGGTGAGCACGGCCCCGGGGTGAGCACGGCCCCGGGG